>ONZH01015757.1:0-48319 GCA_900303285.1 Rhinella marina
TTTTTCGGAGGTCCACCTACAGGCCCTAATGGTTTAAACAATTTTTCCGGAGGTCCACCTACAGGCCCTCTCTTCAAACAATTTTTCCGGAGGTCCACCTACAGGCCCTCTGTCCAAAAAATTTTTCCGGAGGTCCACCTACAGGCCCTCTCTCCAAACAATTTTTCCGGAGGTCCACCTACAGGCCCTCTCTCCAAACAATTTATGTCTTTTTCCTATCTTTCTCTCTCTCCAAACTATTTTTCCGGATAGCTGCCATATACGGTATTAAACTGAGTAGTATACATAGAACACATACCACACTTGATCTATACCAGGGGTGCACAACCTGCATCCCGGGGGCCACATGCGGCCCTTGATACCATTCTGTGTGGCCCCATCCATCTGGTAACAGACATGTATGTCCATGTTTTAAGGCTGCTCACATGCATTTTTCATGTATTTCTCCCATTAGATGGGACTCCTGGAACTGTAACTAGACATAAATGGTATACACTGTGTGTTCAATCTGCCATCAGTATTACAGTATTCCCAGTATTTCAGTTGGTGATACCCCTTTAAATTTTATTTTCGGCCCTTGACGTTGTTTCAGTCGGACAATGTGGCCCCCACCCAGAAAACTTTGTGCACCCCTTATCTATACTGAACGTCACTTTTAAAAATACGTCATTTTCCTCTCTTTCTCTCATTTGTCTGGGTTGCAATTAAGCAGACCACGTCTGCCTAATCTAATAGTTTCCGTGTAATTGCTCTCTTTCTCTCTCTCCAAACTATTTTTCCGGATAGGTGCCGTATACGGTATTACACTCAGAAGAATACATACCGTACCGGTTGATGCTACAGTTTTTCCAAATCCATTCCGGCTGTTGTCACCACCACACACGCTAGCCCAGGGGGCACTCCTCTGGCTCTTCCAGCTACACCTCCTTCCCCCAGCCTGCCCCCCACCTACAGGCCCTCTCTCCAAACAATTTACCCGGATAGGGGACGTATTAGATATTCTACTGATGTTTTTTTTTGTTCTTCTTTTAATTGCCTCCTCCTGACCTGTGATAGGCAGATCATGGACACGTCCCCTTAGCTGCAGTAGGAAAGACACTCCCCTGGCCAGAGCAAGCTCTTTTTCCGTTTTCCGTGGTCGAAAAATCCATGAAATATAAGGTCCCAAGATAGGGGACGTATATGGTATTAAACTGAGAAGAATCGATACCTTACCAGTTGATGCTACAATTTTTCCAAATCCATTCCGGCTGTTGTCACCACCACACACGCTAGCCCAGGGGGCACTCCTCTGGCTCTTCCAGCTAAACCTCCTTCCCCCCAGCCTGCCCCCCACCTACAGGCCCTCTCTACAAACAATTTACCCTGATAGGGGACGTATTAGATATTGTACTGATGTTTTTTTTGGTTCTTCTTTTAGTTGCCTCCTGACCTGTGATAGGCAGAGCATGGACACGTCCCCTTAGCTGCAGTAGGAAACACACTCCCCTGGCCAGAGCAAGCTCTTTTTCCTTTTCTGTGGTCGAAAAATCCATGAAATATATGGTCCCAAGATAGGGGACGTATACGGTATTAAACCGAGAAGAATCGATACCACACATGCCCCACTAGGAGAATTTGGGGTAATGGTGGGATTAGGCAGCCTCAGAGGCATCCATGCATGCTGCCCCTGCTGTTTCCTGTCCATTTCCGTGGTGTTTCCATCATTTTTTGATGTTTCCAGGTTTTCACCCAGCCTTCCCTAGGCAGAGCCTTGGTCCCCTGCAAAAAATGCTCGAGTCTCCCATTGACTTCAATGGGGTTCGTTATTCGAAACGAGCACCCGAGCATCTGGAAAAGTTCGACTCGAATAACGAGCACCCGAGCATTTTAGTGCTCGCTCATTTCTAGTCATAATCTTTCACCGCTTATTCAGAACAAGCCACAGTTTTTTTTCTAAATACCACTGTGTGTGTTTAACTACTTTTCGCAAATAGATGTAACTGTGCATCTGAATGAGCAGTAACTTAGTGCACCTAGGCATACACTTAAGTCTGAACTGTTAGCCGAAACTGTAACATGACAAAGTGTCACAGTACCTGAGTCTCTGCCGGTTTAGAGAGTGGAGACCCGAGAGCAGCCAGCAAGGGACCAATCAGTGTGATAGGTGGGTCAGATCACTCTGATAGGTGGGTCTGTAAAGACTAACTAATCAGTGTATAATTAGATGAGAAAAGCCAGTTCTAGGCGCTGATCTCCACAGTTCATGTCAGCGAAGAACGGAGTCTGTACCCTGATGTCCCCTTTGTGCACCATCCCCTAAAAATACGGCTTGGCAAGCTGAAACTTAATACCCCATGCAGTATATTTACAGCATGGAGATGTCAGCAGGTTTCAGCCATCAGCAGCAGGTGTCAGCCATAACATACCATACAGCTAACACCCTGTTGACTACAGGGTCCCAATGGTATCTATGGGAGCTGTAAGCCTTTTAAATGCCTCTGGGTCTGCCATGTTCTGAATCCTTCCATAGGAAGGGTCTGATCATTCCTAGTGTTTGTATAAAACTGACAGTATAGTAAACTGCAATAAAAATGACTATTTCAGTGTATTGTGACAGCAATTGGATTGATGTATCTTTAAGTCCCCAAATGGGACTTTAAAACAAGTAAAAAAAAACAGTATTTTTTTGCTTTAAATTCATTTTTTTGGTATATGTAATTGGTTAAAAGATGAAAAAAATTAATAAAGTACACATAACTGGTATCACTTCTTCTGTAAAGACCTGTTCTATAAAATAATCTGTTTTTGTTACCTTGTCTCCCAAGAAAATGGTAAAAATGTAATCAAAACATCATATGTACTCAAAATGTACCATAAAAGACTACAGCCCATCCTGCAAAAAACAGGCCAAGTTATGGGGATTTCAACATGGCAAATTCATATATTTCTGCTTTTTGGGGACAGTTGGTATGCTCTCTTGCATTTTTGGTTGTCAACGGACTTTAGTGTACTGTGTGTATATATATATATATATATATATATATACAGTACAGACTAAAAGTTTGGACACACCTTGTCATTCAAAGAGTTTTCTGTATTTTCATGACTATGAAAATTGTAGATTCACACTGAAGGCATCAAAACTATGAATGAACACATGTGGAATTATATACTTAACAAAAAGTGTTAAACAACTGTAAATATGTCTTATATTCTAGGTTCTTCAAAGTAGCCACCTTTTGCTTTGATTACTGCTTTGCACACTCTTGGCATTCTCTTGATGAGCTTCAAGAGGTAGTCACCTGAAATGGTTTTCACTTCACAGGTGTGCCCTGTCAGGTTTAATAAGTGGGATTTCTTGCCTTATAAATGGGGTTGTGACCATGAGTTGTGTTGGGCAGAAGTCAGGTGGATACACAGCTGATAGTCCTACTGAATACTGACTACTGACTGTTAGAATTTGTATTATGGCAAGAAAAAAGCAGCTAAGTAAAGAAAAACGAGTGGCCATCATTACTTTAAGAAATGAAGGTCAGTCAGTCCGAAAAATTGGGAAAACTTTGAAAGTGTCCCCAAGTGCAGTCACAAAAACCATCAAGTGCTACAAAGAAACTGGCTGACATGAGGACCGCCCCAGGAAAGGAAGACCAAGAGTCACCTCTGCTGCGGAGGATTAGTTCATCCGAGTCACCAGCCTCAGAAATTGCAGGTTAACAGCAGCATAGATTAGAGACCAGGTCAATGCCACACAGAGTTCTAGCAGCAGACACATCTCTACAACAACTGTTAAGAGGAGACTGTGTGCAGCAGGCCTTCATGGTAAAATACCTGCTAGGAAACCACTGCTAAGGACAGGCAACAAGCAGAAGAGACTTGTTTGGGCTAAAGAACACAAGGAATAGACATTAGACCAGTGGAAATCTGTGCTTTGGTCTGATGAGTCCAAATTTGAGATCTTTAAATCCAACCACTGTGTCTTTGTGCGACGCAGAAAAGGTGAATGGATGGACTCTACATGCCTGGTTCCCACCGTGAAGCATGGAGGAGGAGGTGTGATGGTGTGGGGTGCTTTGCTGGTGACACTGTTGGGGATTTATTCAAAATTGAAGGCATACTGAACCAGCATGGCTACCACAGCATCTTGCAGCGGCATGCTATCCCATCCGGTTTGCGTTTAGTTGGACCATCATTTATTTATCAACAGGACAATGACCCCAAACACACCTCCAGGCTGTGTAAGGGCTATTTGACCAAGAAGGAGAGTGATGGGGTGCTACGCCAGATGACCTGGCCTCCACAGTCACCAGACCTGAACCCAGTCGAGATGGTTTGGGGTGAGCTGGATCGCAGAGTGAAGGCAAAAGGGCCAACAAGTGCTAAGCATCTCTGGGAACTCCTTCAAGGCTGTTGGAATACCATTTCAGGTGACTACCTCTTGAAGCTCATCAAGAGAATGCCAAGAGTGTGCAAAGCAGTAATCAAAGCAAAAGGTGGTTACTTTGAAGAACCTAGAATATAAGACATATTTTCAGTTGTTTCACACTTTTTTGTTAAGCATATAATTCCACATGTGTTAATTCATAGTTTTGATGCCTTCAGTGTGAATCTACAATTTTCATAGTCATGAAAATACCGAAAAATCTTTGAATGTGTCCAAACTTTTGGTCTGTACTGTATATATATTTATATATATCTCAGAATACAAATGGTTCTGGATCGTCTCAGGCGCCGGGCTAAGAAGAAAAAGAACTGGTCTGTTGCTCAGTGTCAAAGGTTTTGTTCTCAGATGAAAGTAAATTTTGCATTTCATTTGGAAATCAAGGTCCCAGAGTGTAGGTACAAATCCCATGCAGAGAAAATTTCACAGGAGACAGGTCTATCAGCTGACAGGTCTATATATATATATGTATGTATGTATATATATATATACTATATATATATATATCAGCACCTTAAGGCTAGGTTCACATGAGCACTGTAAAAATGGAAGCAATGGATTCAACATATTCCAGTCACAAACAGCACTTGACAGATTCCATTTACAGATTCACGGTTTTCTGTTATAGTTTCTGTAATTGTGCTGGACAAAATACTACAGCATGCAGTGGTATTTTGGCCTTATTTTTACTGAAGTCTCTGATGTAGGTCAGAGCAAATACAAATACAAGTAGAGATGAGCGAATTTTTCAAAAATTCGATTTGGCTGGTTCGCCGAATTTTCCAAAAAGATTTGCTTCGATTCGAATAAATTTGTTGTGAATCGCGTTCAAAAACGGCTACTTCCGTGCTGCTGAGAGCCTGGATAGTGGTGTAGAACACTGTGCCTTGCACTAAAACGCATAGGGAGTAGTGTTGAGCGAGCACCTCTGTGCTCGTATGCTCTTGGATGCTCTGGCCGAGAACTCGAGCATAATGTTAGTCAATGTGACTACACCAGGCACCCCCCGCTCGGAAGAGGGGAGGGTGTCTGGTTAATAGGAAAAGGTCAGAATCGGGACTTCCCCTCTTTTACTCCTTTCGCTCGTAAAAGTATGCTAATTAACTGAATTTGTATGCATTAGCGCACAATTCGTACACATTAGCGTCCAAATGCATACGTATTAGCATACTAATTTGTAGCATTAGCGTACAAATCAACATAACAGTGAATGCCAGTATTGCGCTCGAGTACACTCGGTGTTCGGCCGAACACAGAGCGGAGCCGAGCGTAGGCATGCTAGGCTGAACAGCGAGTTCGGCCGAGCATGCTCGCTCAACACTAATAGGGAGTCTACTGTGGTAGTGAAAGAATACTGTGAGCCAGTGTGACACACACATAACAGGCTTCGCTCTTAGAATCGCTGCACACTTTTATGTATTTGGGCAGTTAAGGGGCCAAAACTCACTAAACAACTCAAGTCTGAACTCAGCCTTACAGGTCAATGTTAGCGCCAGCTATAAAGAATCGTGCAGAGGCCCAAGATCCTACTAGAGCACCAAAAGCGCATGCCTTTTACACCAATTCACTGATTCCACATACATTTCGACAGAACCTGTTCTATTACACGCTACAAGCAGAGCCCCCCCAGACAGGTTGGAGATAGCAGTGGTAGCAGCATCAGCAGACTATAGAGTGGCACGACAACAGTGTGGCCAGGTGGCAGAAGCATGAGTAGGCCACAGAGTGGCAGAATAACAGACCCTGGAAGTGGCAGTAGCAGTGGAAGTAGTAGTACAATTTGGAGGCCACAGAGTGGCACAATTACCTAATTTTGACGTAGCGGCAGCTAAGAGACGGCATGTGGAGTCGGCGGCGACAGCAGCATCAGGCCGGAGAGTGGCATGATGACATACCCTGAAGAGCAGACCGTAATAAAAAATTCTCATCCTTTTGGTTAAGATCAACTGTAGCATATGTTCTTATCAGAATCGGGGCTGGTTATGCCAGCGGACGGGAACGTAAGACAGAGGAGGTGCAGTGAAGGTTCCAGCTTTGCCTCGACTGTGACAAAATGTCAGCATTGACCCAAGACGCCAAGAAAGTTTGGAGTTCCATCGTGAGATCGATCTGGCGGTCTGCAGAGAGCTGAACTACCACCTGTGGGAGCCCCTGCCTCTCGCCTCCCCCATGCTCATCGCTGAGTGTCCCGGGGGCCGGAATCGTTTACTTTTAAAAATTCGAGTGTTCAAAACAAACAGGGTTTCCTGTGTACTTGAGCTTTGAATAATGGAATAGGACTACAGAATGTACCAAAAATTTACGACTGACATGCTGCTGCCGAGCAGATGGTCCAAAAAATTCTAATCAATTTACTAGGCCAACGAGTGGCACCATAACAGCAGCTTCAAAAGGCAGCAGCAGTTAAACAAATTTCAAGGCCACAGAGTGGCACCGTAACAGCAGCTGTAAGAGGCAGCAGCAGTCGAATACATTTACTAGGCCAACGAGTGGCACTGTAACAGAAGTCAGCAGTCGGAGAAATTTCAAGGCCACAGAGTGGCACCTTAACAGCAGATGCAAGAGGCAGCAGCAGTTGAACAAATTTCAAGGCCACAGAGTGGCACCGTAACAGCAGCTTCAAGAGGCAGCAGCAGTTGAAGAAATTTCAAGGCCACAGAGTGGCACCGTAACAGCAGCTGCAAGAGGCAGCAGTCAAATACATTTGCTAGGCCACAGAGTGGCACCATAACAGCAGCTGCAAGAGGCAGCAGCAGTTGAAGAAATTTCAAGGCCACAGAGTGGCACCGTAACAGCAGCTGCAAGAGGCAGCAGTCAAACAAATTTCAAGGCCACAGAGTTGCACCAGAAAAGCAGCTGCAAAAGGCAGCAGCAGTCAAAGAAATTTTAAGGCAACAGAGTGGCACCGTAACAGCAGCTGCAAGAGGCAGCAGTGGAATACATTTGCTAGGCCACAGAGCGGTACCGTAACAGCAGCTGCAAGAGGCAGCAGCAGACGAAGAAATTTCAAGGCCACAGAGTGACATCGTAACAGGAGCTACAAGAGGCAGCAGTCAAATATATTTCCTAGGCCACAGAGTGGTACCGTAACAGCACTGCAAGAGGCAGCAGCAGTCAAAAAAATTTCCAGGCCACAGAGTAGCACCGTAACAGCAGATGCAAGAGGCAGCAGCCGAATACATTTGGCACAATTACATAATTTGGAGGTAGCAGCAGCTAGGACACAGCGTGTGGAGGCGGCGGCAGCAGCATGAGTAGGCCACAGAGTGGCACAATTACATCATTTGGACGTAGCAGCAGCTAGGACACAGCATGTGGAGGCGGCGGCAGCAGCAGCAGTAGCCTACCGTGGAATGGCACAATTACATAATTTGGAGGTAGCGGCAGCCAGGACACAGCATGCGAAGGCGGCGGCAGCAGCATGAGTAGGCCACAGAGTGACACAATTACATAATTTGGATGTAGCGCCAGCTAGGACACAGCGTGTGGAGGCGGCGGCAACAGCAGCAGTAGCATACCGTAGAGTGGCACAATTACATAATTTGGAGGGAGCGGCAGCTAGGATACAGCGTGTGGAGGCCGTGACATCAGCATGAGTAGGTCACAGAGTGGCACAATTACATAATTTGGATGTAGCGGGAGACACAGCGTGTGAAGGCGGCAGCAGCAGCAGCATACCGTAGAGTGGCACAATTACATAATTTGGAGGTAGTGGCAGCTAGGACACAGCGTGTGGAGGCGGCAACAGCAGCATGAGTAGGCCACAGAGTGGCACAATTACATAATTTGGATGTAGCGGGAGACACAGCGTGTGAAGGCGGCAGCAGCAGCAGCATACCGTAGAGTGGCACAATTACATAATTTGGAGGTAGTGGCAGCTAGGACACAGCGTGTGGAGGTGGCAGCAGCAGCATCAGGCCACATAGTGGCATGGTGACATAGCCTGGAGGTGACAGCAGTAGCAGCATGAGGAGACCTGATTGTTGAGGTGGCAGCAGCATCAGAAAGCTACATATGGGTCAGTGACAGAGTGGAGAGGTGGGTGGCAATACCAGTCACTGGTAAAGATGCTGGGTGGTAGAAAGAGCAGCTGGTAGATGTGTGGCATCAGGTGGGTGGCAGCATCATAAGAGTGGCTGAGGCAGGTAGCCTTAAGAATACAGTCTCATTTGTCAATGTTTGGGTGACGCATCATGGCTGATCTAATCTGATGCATCAGGCGTTGGTGGGTGGAAATCCTGGCTGATCCACGCCTGATTCATCTTGAAAAAGGTGAGTCTTTCCACATTTTGGAAGGACAGGCGAATTCTCCTTGGGGTAACTATGGCCCCCGCCGCACTGAACACCCGCTCCGATGCCACACTACTAGCCGGGCAGGACAGCTTCTCCAGTGCAAAATCGGCCAGTTGCGGCCACAAATCCAGTTTGGCTGCCGAGTAGTCCAGCGGATGTTCAATGTGGGGTGGCAGGGTGCTGTCCAAGTAGGCCACCACCTGCTGGTTCAGGGTCTGCTCCTGGTCTACCTGCTGCTGCTGCTGTTGGTGAGTACTTTCCGCACTTGGCGGGTGAAGAAAGCTGTTCATCAGCGACTCCAGGCTCAAGTTTCTGCTGATGGAGCTGGTACTGCTCCTAAACACCCAACCCCCCACCGCAGCCGTGGCAGTGGTACGTGAGCAATGAGGGACCCCCCGGTCAGACCTGCGAGAGGATGGATGATGACGCAGATAGGCAGCAGCCAACTGATTACATAGGATGTCTCTATAGTACTTCAGTTTGTCCTCCCTCTCAGCAGGTGAAAAAAAGGCCCCCATTTTAGACCGATAGCGAGGGTCCAAGAGGATGGAGAGCCAGAAGTGATCTCTCTACCGTATGGTGAATATTCGGCTGTCACTACGTAAGCAAGTGAGCATGCATTGGGCCATTTGCGCAAGTGACTCGGAGGGACTCCCTGCCTCCAACTCCACTGTATACTGCCATGGTGTCTCTGGGTCATCTGCCTCATCTCCCTCTACCTCCTCTGGCTGCTTCTGCTCCTCCTCTTCTGTCACCTGGGTAGAAAAACCTCTAAATGCTTGTGCTCCAATGTCCTCCTCCTCCTTCAGTTCAGCCCCCACCGGACTCATGTGGCCGTGAGATGCAGTCTCCACGTCTCCAGTCCCCTGACCAGAAAGATTTTGCAGCATCTGTTCCAGGACATGAAGCAGTGGAGTGACGTTGTTCATACCGTAGTCCTGGCGACTGACAAATAACGTGGCCTCCTCAAAGGGCCTGAGCAAGCGGCAGGTGTCATGCATGTGCTGCCACTGGCTGACATCAAAATTACACAGGGGAGTACTCCTGTCCATTTGGATCATTAAGAAATCGTTTATGGCCTTTCTCTGTTCGTACAGTCGGTCCAACATATGGAGGGTAGAATTCCAATGGGTGGAAATGTCACATATCAGCCTATGTTGGGGGATGCCATTCTGCCGCTGCAGCTCAAGGAGGGTGTGCTTGGCGGTATAGGAATGGCTGAAGTGCATGCAGTTTCCTGGCCATTTTTAGAATGTTTTGCAGTTGGGTATAAGACTTGAGGAACCATTTGACAACCAGATTAAATATGTGCGCCATGCAGGGCACATGGCTCATCCCTCCTTGGCGCAGAGCGGACACCATGTTCTTTCCCTTATCTGTCACTATGGTTTCGATTTTTAGTTGTCGCGGAGAAAGCCAGCAATCGATTTCTTCTTTCATGACGCGGAGCAGTTCCTCCCCTGTGTGACTTCGTTCGCCCAGGCAAACCAGGCATAGAACTGTGTAGAAATGATGGCTTGGGACTCTCCACCTCGGCTCGGCACAAGCCATCAGTTCTCTGAACGGTGCAGAGTCCACCAGTTGAAAAGGGAGGAACTGCAGCACGAGCAACTTGGACAGGAGCACGGTCAGCTTCTGCGCTGTAGGATGGCTGGACACGTACTGCTGTCTCTTTGCAATCGCCTCAGTGAACGACTGCTGCCGTAATGAGTGGCGAGGAATAAGAGGAGGAGGAGCAGGAGCATCTGGAGTGGTAGATAATGACAGATAGCTCCCTTCGGCAGAGGTGCTAGAGCCTTGACTGCCTGAAATGGGATGCGTGCCACTGGGTGATGCTGCTGTTGCTGCTGCCGACTGGACCGCCACATCTGAGCCACAGTTCTCCCAGGCCACTTTGTGGTGACGCTGCATATGTTGGCGCAGGGCCGTGGTGCCAACATTAGCACCCTGGCCACGCTTCACTTTCTGACCACAAATTCTACATATAGCCATGTTCACCTCCTCAGGCGTCTTAACAAAAAAATTCTACACCACCGAATAGGCGATTTTACCACCAACACTTCGCAGTGACTGAGTGGTACCTCCGCTGCCTGGCTGAGCCCCTGCGCCGCTCAGTGCGGTCTACCACGTGCCCGTTTGGCTCCCGACCTCGCACTGCTGCCACTCCGCTGACTAACGGCCACACTACCAACTTGCTGCTTGCACCACTGCCTGACGCGCAGTCTCGTCTGCAGATGATGATAATGATGATGAAGCCCTTGCTTCACCAGGCTCCCAAGTACAGTTTGCATGTTGATAATGTCCTCCTCAACTGTCTCGGTGTACAAAGCCTGACCGCTCTCAATCTCACCTCCCACTACACTCTCCTCATCAGTACCTGACCGCCTACTGGAAGGAGCGGATTTCTGCCCCACTTCTTGGCTTCCAAGTAGCTGCTGACTGTCCTCAAGTAGTTCATCCTCGCTGTATAGTGGCGCAGAGCCCACAGCATATAGTACTTCTCTAGCTGAGGGAACCGAAAAGGACAAAGGCAGGTTGAGGACAGGTGAGGGCACTGGAGCTGCTCCGGGCCCATGCCAACTAAGGGTTGTGTCTGACGAACCCACCGACTCTTGGCTGGGGGTTTCAGATGTCATCTGGGAGGAAGTGGATGACCGAGTCAACCATTCAAGAACATCTGGGTTGGTGGTCAACACACGACCACTAGATGACACCGGTAACTGTGGCCTCGCCGAGCCGAGTGACCCCTAATGCCAAGTCCTCTTCCTCTGCTGAGACCTGTGCCTATTCCAGAAACATTTGTGCCACTGCCCCTCCCCTGTGAAGGGCCTGTCACCCCTATGTCTGACATACTGTTTGAATGAAAATTTAAAATAAAAGGAAATTAAGAATCCCCCCCAAAAATATACTTTGCTCACTGCCTTGCACAACTGCTTAACTATTTCTTTAAGAAATATCATGACCCATAGAGTGGGTTAACAATGGGTTGCTGAACTGCAGTACAATGGGTTACTGCACACCACTACACACTATATGACGATTTTCTTTTTCTATGGCGACTAACCCTGCAAATAGTTATTTAAAACTAACAACTCCACAAACACGGATGCACTGTTTTTTTGGCAAGTCAACTTCACTGACTACGTTAGCACAATATCACGCTTTTCTGTTTGGATGGCGAATAACGCCGCAAATAGTTATTTAAAACTAACAACCCACAAACACAGATTCATTGTTTTTTTGGCAATTCAACTTCACTGACTACGTTAGCACAATATCAAGCTTTTCTGTTAGGATGGCGAAAAACGCCGCAAATAGTTATTTTAAATTAACAAACCCACAAACACGGATTCACAGTTTTTTTGGCAAGTCAACTTCGCTGACTACATTAGCACAATATCACGCTTTTCTGTTTGGATGGCGAGTAACGCCGCAAATAGTTATTTAAAACTAACAATCCCACAACACGGATTAACTGTTTTTTTTGCAATTCAACTACACTGAAGAATTTAGCACTATATGGCGCTTGTCTATTTGTATAGTGAATAACGCCGCAACTATTTCTTTCACATTCACAAGCTGCCAATCACGGATTATATATGTTTTTACCCAAACACAACCCAAAAGATTTTTTTTTAATGTTTTTTTTTATTATTATTTTTTATTTGTTTTTTATTTACCCAAAACAAGGCTCTGACCCTCTTACTGCACTTCAAAAAGTGACACTAGTGGTGTTTCTTTGAATAAAGCACCCCAAAACAGCCTTTAGAACAGAGTGCAGTGCTGTATAACAGGCTAACCCCTATGCCCACTCACTGCTGCACAGTGTACCAGAATAGCGATTTAACTGCCTGATTTTCTGCCTAGAAATCGTCCCTCTCCTATCCCTGCAATTCAGATTATCTATCCCTGATCTCCTCATTTCTTTTCTTTATTTTTTTTTCACTTGTCCTATCTCTCCTGACGTCTGTCTCTGGTCTAAAATCAATAGCAAATGGCGGATTCCAGCACTGCAGAACTATTTATAGGGCTGTGACATCACAGGACCTGGCTGGCTGCTAATTGGCTACATGTCTGCATGTGATCGCATTGTGGGTGTTTACTTCTTTGTCCCAGAAATCCTTCCCCCATGTCATGCCATGTGCTTGCGGCCATTTTAGGAAAAAAAAAAGATTCGTTACTACGAATCGCCATGAAATTCGCTTTCATTGCGAATCGAATTTTCCATGAAATTCGTAACGAATTCCACTTCGTCAGATTTGCTCATCTCTAAATACAAGTCAAGGTATGTATTAAAATAAATAAATCACTAATTATTCACTTATTATTTAAATAATTTAATTTACAAAAAAGAAAAATACATAACATCAAACACCAGAATAAGTTACAATAAATATTTCACAATAAACAGAACAAAATAAACATTTTATAGAAAATATATAAAATCATTTGTTTCTGCCATAGCTCTACAATTACACAAAAAGACTTAAGAGCCTCAGCTCTGTATTCTCTGCCATGTAATTTTAGAGTCTGAAATACAGTGGCCAGCACTGGAAAAGCCATCCAGCCTGGTAGAAGTTTACCAAGAGGCCATGGTCCCTGCATCAAGAGAATCATCGTTGTCAGTGCAATGTCAAGAAACATAAATACAACATAATAAAGTCCTCCTTAAAAAAATATTAAATTAACAATTTGTATCTCAAATAAATATGACTTTTAAATATATTTAAAGAAGGGAGATTACATTTATAAGACTGACAACAGGGTGACATCAGATGGGACACCGAAGGGAGGTAAATGTTTGTAAGGACATTTAAAATTGTAGGAAGAAGCTTGAGATGCCATGTTCATGTTAGAACAAAAGTGATTTAACAAATTAATCCTATCTATTCCTCAGGAGATACATTAGTCCTTGCCTTTATAGTACATACACTGTATATTTTGTGGTCTGGAACATTGCTATCATCTACCACCCAAATTCAAGTAATGCTAACATAATCTCTTATATTGACAATTTTCTGTCCTTACTTGAAGCAGAATAGAAAAGCACAATGAAGGTGTCCCATGATAATGTAAAAAACGTGCATATCACCTTATTGCCTAAAACAACCCAAGTCCTAAGCATCAGAAGATTCAAGTAATTTAGCAGCTTTAAACATAAAAAACATTAAGGGAGAGATAAATCAAAGCTAATGTAAAGGCTTAGTTGTTTAAAACTGGCTTAGCTACCATAGAAACTAGTCAGAGTCCATCTTTCATTTTCCAAAGGAGCTCTGAAAATGGGCAACTAAGGCAGTTCTACTTTACACCAGTTTTGAAAAATCTCCCACTAAGTATTTTTAATAAAACAAAATAGAAAGTCACCCAGGTCTTATTATCTATCCATGTAGTAACAGTCATTGCATAAACTGCATGAGCAAAATGTATTATATGCATAACTATTAATTATTCATGCCTGGTCCATAATCTTGTGTCTTGTCACTTAGTGGATATGAGCATCCATTGTTAAAAGACAACGTAGCCCAGTATGTATGTCCATATTCATAGCTCCACATAGGTGCCTGTTATTTACTGGAATAATTGAAAGTTATGGATATGTGAACATGTCCTCCTAAGGTGTGACTATGATATTATAAAGCCACACAATGGCTGCATTGATATATGAGAACCTAAGTTTGGACTTTAGCAATAACTCTAAATGATTTACTTCAGTTCAGCCTGGAAGTAACGTGAAAGTTCCTGCATTGATATTTCTAAAGATACATCTAAATATGTGTCTACATTATGATGTAAAATAAATAATCTGGAGCACAGACAATAAATATAACAAATTCAAGACCATCAGTATATAATGTGGATTGTCACATGGGACAACTTGTATACCAAAATAAAAATGCTGACAAACTACTAGAACTATAAATCATATAGTGGGCATAGATCTGCCAACAGCACTTATGTGGCCACCAGCACCAGCATTTCAGTTACAAGTATGCTGTAACAATCGTTAGCAATCCTTAAAGTATTGTCTCACTTCAGCAAATAGTATTTATGTAGAGGAAGTTAATGTGGCTTTTAAGTGGCTGGCATTAACTTACTCTACATCATTGCTCTTCAACTCCAGTCTTCAGGGCACACCTATCGGTTATGATTTGAGAATATCTCACATCAATACCTGTGGTAAGTCCTGATGCATTGACACTAATGCTCACCTGCTCAATACAGAGGAAATCCTGAAAACATGACCAGTAGGTGGGCCCTGTGGACAGGAGTTAAGGAACACTGCTCTACATAAAAAATGCTACTTACTGAAGTGAGACAACCCCTTTAACAGTGCTGATGACTGTTCCTCTTTAAGGCTTGAATACCCTTACAGTTCTGATGAGCGCTCTTTCAGTAGTACAGCAGGGTTTACTTCTTCCAGTGCAGAGTTTGAACTTGCATTGATGGTTGCTGACTCACTCAGTTTGCTTTTTAAAACATGAAATGAGACAACAGGGCAGTCTTTAACGTTTTGGCAGATAAGTTTTTGTAAAGACGCTGAGTTCACTATGTCAAAACCAACTTTTCCACCAAAAGTGCTAGGTTTCCAGTATTCAGGAGAGCAAATTGGATTACCCATTAGACCTTTCAAGGAAAATGGAGCACCAAGTTCAACCATGGTCTCTCCAAATATTGCACCTTGGCGGGGCTTTTCCACCAAAAGTCCTGGGTATAACTCCATAGCATCAATGTCTCCATAGAGTTCTTCAAGTTCCGCAGACATTTCTTTCTCCCCTAAAATGAAAATAAGGTGTTAGCACTTAACGTAACAAAAGTATATTAGAGGCCATATTTCCTTAATCTGAAGCTTCTCATATATATTTTCAAAATGTTTACATGATTTTTAAGATGCCTATTCTCAGAGCTTAAAACCACCTGAAGTATTTTCCCTGAAGCAGTTACATTACTTAGACTTGGAAATCTGGTTTACAAAACAGTTCTTTCATGCCACTTATTCAGTTTAACAAAATGAAAAGTGCAGAGGGACGTCATGCAATTATCTCTTATATAAAACATATATCACATATATCACTACTTGAGAAAAGTCCCAGTAAGAGGACTGAAACGTCGCGCTGTTGAATAAAGGACACCTACTTTGAAATACATCTGTGGGAATTATTATTTTTATATAAAACATCAATATTTTTGTAATGATGAGAAAATAGAAGTTCAAAAATATATAATGACACAATGGGTAATAGTATTACAGGTTAGGAGGGTAATAATATTATAGGTTATAGTTACTAGAGAGGGGTCGTTGATCCAGGGAGTAATTCTGATTGCCTGATTGGAGTCAGGAAGGAATTTTTTTTCCCTAAAGTGGGGAAAATTGGCTTCTATCTTACAGGGGTTTTTTGCCTTCCTCTGGATCAACTTATAGGAAAACAGGCTGGACTGGATGGACAGATGTCTTTTTTCGGCCTTATAAACTATATTATAAACTATGTTACTAATGTTAAATTCTGATAAACACTCTGTATGTGGATATAGTGATCAATGAACATCAGAAAACCACTTGATTCACATACATAGAGAAGATTTTATCTTCAGACTTAGTACAAGATGATGCAGTTAGCTTCTAATTTACATTAGTTGAAGGTCTAAAGCTCTTTAGTTTGCATGAATTTCTAATGCAGTTGTCTGATTGGTAAACACAAGTTTAATCTGTGCAGAAACTGTTCGTTGTAATCTCCTGTGCGTGTCTGTGATTTCAGCATTATTGTTTTAACTACACCCTGTCACTTCTTAACAATGATGTTTAGTAAGAACTAGGACTCCCTGTGACTTATGAAATTAAACAAAACCACACAATTAACCCCATGACTTGAGCAGCTCCCTGCAGTAGTATTGAAAAGACGCAGTTAAAATCTTACCAGTTAGCTCTTCAAATGATTTGAAAGGTTTCAGCATAAAACGCTTCCTGTATTCGTTTAAAGATTGGTATCTCATCTCTCTGCTTTGCTCGATGGAAGCCATGGCCACTCTAAACACAGCTGCAGGAAAGTTTCTACCACCAGCCACCTATTTAAGAGAAATAAAAAATTATATATATATATATATATATGAGAGAGAGAGATATATATAGAGAGAGTACAGATATAATATATACTGTTACCATATAATATATGGTTACTAATGTTTCTTACCCTTCCAGCACTTTGCTTGCTAAACGATTCAACCATCTGTGATATTCCGTGTTCGAGCATGACAGAATTATTGTAGAGAAATTGCTGATAGTTGTATTCCTTGTCACTTATCAGGAAAGAGTCTGGCAGAAGAGGATGCCAATGGTACAGGGTATTGAACTCTGCAGCAATTCGGTTCTGGTACTGGAACCTTTGGTTAAACAGCAACTCTGGGTCAAACTTCAGCTTAAAGTGATACCCACTTAGATGCTGAACATAATCTTCAATTACAATCTTGATGGTTTCTCCTTTAAGAAAATGACATAGATATATTATGCTCCAGGGTGAACAGTATAACAATGAAATATTGCACATTTTGCACACTTTTTGGAAACGTCATTAAAGAGGATTCCCATCTCATAAAGTGATGGCATATCGCTAGGATATACCATCACTAATGATTTCACATTTACTGTTATATCTGTACAGTGGCGCTGACAACCACACGGCTATGCAGATATCTGCAGCCAGTTTCATTCATTTGAATGAACCTGTGCCACAGTTCCTCTTGGGTGCCAATGCGCAGAGAAAGATGGTGAAGGTCCTAAATCCCCTTCCTTCTCTTGTTTTTTTTAGAATGGTTTTTACTAAAATAAATTTTCTAGCAAGCATAGCCAATACACATCTCCCTTGACATATCTGTGACAAAATCCTTTAATTTGCCCCATGCTAGCTTGGCCAAACAACTGCAGCTGTTGCAGTAATAGTTATATGCTGTCATATATGATTATTTCTGATCCATTTGACAACACAAGTAAGAACCTGATAAAGATTATGTGAACAAGATAATATTGAAAAGATGTAACGATGTTCCTTTAACACACAACAATATTTAAACTCACCAATCAAAATAAGCCTTGTAGTTTGGAACAAACGTTCATCATCCCACTCAGGATGCTCCCGCACAAGAATATTGCAGACTCGATTGTGTTCTCTTAGCCAAATGGTAGCATACATCATCAAACCTGGGACAAGACCAAAGACTTCCTGCCCAACAGCAAATTTAAGATGCTCTGGCACATGTGGTGGATACAGCATCACAACCCCAGTTTCATTTACTGTTGGAGGATACATCTCGCCATCAATAATCTATAATAAATATATATGTATATGATTAATATAATATTTCACAGTTTATATAAATGACGGCAGAGAATTGTACAGAATGTATTTGGGGTACACTTGAAATAAGATAATCACCTGGTATTTCAACTTTCCATCCTTCTTTAGTCGTAGCTGGTGTTGTCTGTCTAAAGTTTCTCCATAGATGTGACTTAAATCGACCTGAAGAACATATTGACAGTCATACTTTTAGTTTAGAATCACATGTATATTAAGTTACAGACAATGTAATAAAACACAAACAAATGAAATACAAGCCATTAAGCTCTTACCCCATGGCCCAAGGCTTTAGTGAAGGCAGCGCCTCTCTTGACATCAGTTTTAAAGAACTGATGTGTAAAGTGTTGTGCAAAGAATGCAAACATGATATTAGTTCCTTGTGGATCAGGGATAAACTGTCTTCTCAGTAAGAACTTCTCAACAACCACCTTGACACTTGGGAGTTCATTCTTTCCTGAAAGAGATAAGAATAGGAGATTAAGAAATAAGCACTTCTGTCTCAGAAAAGGTTATGCTGGGTGTGAACATGGTAATCTGATATGCATAGAAACAAAATCTCTTTTTGAAACACATGAAAAGTGCTAACGGTAGAAGTCAATTACACTATGACCGGATTAGTGCATGACTAGCATACGTCAACTGAAATTGATTTACTGCATTACAATGACACTTTATGGAATGCAGATATTAAAGTTTTACAACAAATGCCTATTGGTTTAATACAATGTGATATGATATAGTCTAACAAAGGCTTGCACTATTTTAGGCAAATAACTTACCTTTAACTCCCATTGGTGTTGGGCAGTCTTTTCCCACTGGTGGCAATGATCGAGTATAGTATGAAATGTTGGAATATGCTTCCCAGTTTTTATAGTCATAGTAGCTGTTGTAGGTGGGTGGGCTATCGATCAAGTGAGACCTTGCTGTAAAAAATAAATCACTATCTGTGAGAATAATCTTAGACATTATGTTGTTGCATAGACTATTGGTCAAGGTTGGACAAGACTTTAGGTAATTGTCATCTGAACAAATTTTATCAACCCAGATCCTCTATTTATATATTGTGCACCTCGGAGGTGGATTGCTGAGAGATATTTTGTGGTACAACACATTCTTTGCCATCAGGCAACAAAGATGTTAGATGTTGGAAATTATACAAGACTGTTGGCAAATTCAAGTGAAAATTGTGAAACTATCTAAGGGCAGTGTTGTAGATTTATCTGTCAAGGAAATTCTCACAGCATTTTCCAGCCTCACCATTATGGTATTTACTCCTTAATATAAAATGTTCATGTCATATGACATTATAACTGTAAATACTATTAAGCTATGCCTCATGAAGCATATCAGGACATCATTATCTGGGGTTCCTAGTAGCTGAGTTTCTGGCACTGTAAATGAATATAAAGCTTATTAATGTAGTCAAGAGAAATATAGTGTTCTCCCATCTGCCTTACAAGTGAACTGAATTAATGTACACAAGGTATTCTTATCTCAGGTTCTATCTATACTGAGTAGGAAGGAATTTCCTGTGAAACCAGCAATGGAATTTGACTACTAGCCTCAGAACAGCAGAATATAGACAAGAGGTCTACTTACATGTTAACACATATTGCATAATCCTATCTCGCAGGAATGAAATATTGTTAATTATATTCCAGATGCCTTTAAAGTGAGTTAAGATGTAGTGAACAGTGTTGGGTGAGGGCTTTAAGGTGACTCTGAGCCATGTTAAAAGTTCCGCTGCAGAGAGAGAAAAAAGAATAGAGATGACAATCTACTTTACAAAATCACCCAGTGACACAGAGGGAGAATTGTGCAGCTACTTACGTGTAGTGCAGTTTTCACCATAATATCCTGTCCTCGTGCAATCACATTCATATTTCTCATAGCCAATAGTCAAGCACACACCTTGGTTCTGACATGGGTTAGAGCAGCAAGGGTTGGCTGGAAAAATCAAATACATTAATGTATCAAACATTATAGTTCAATCTCAAATTTCATTATTGAAGTTGCTGAGTGCAGGTTAATTTGTAACTATACTGTATTCAATTTAGAAGCAGGTTAGTTACATTAAACTGACTTGTAACTGAATTTTAACCCTTTGGGTAAATGTATTCACTCTGCGAAATGAGTTAACAGCCCCGTGAAAAACTACAGACAGCAACACATTAAAGTATTACGAGATGTGCCAAATAATAAACTCACCCCTGCTATATCAGGCTAACTCAGCTGTGCTACATCAGTAGACTACAATCAGGCTACAAGCTCAATTCCACATACTGTCTCTTCTAATAGTGTTATACAAGCATTCCTGTATACTATAAAATGTAATTGGTTCTCGTTTATGATAATCTACAGAAGATGATTTTACTTTCTAAAAGCCAATAACAATAAAACTTATAAAAATTACCAATTGCTGCTAAACTTTAGAAAAAAACTAATATATAGCTAAAATGTTATTGCATGCAAATCACATAATATTTCTGCCTTAACAAATATAACATTCTTTAGGAAAATTTGTGAACATTTACCTGCATACGAAGAAATGAGGAGGGAACATAAGAAAAGCCCAAGTGTAATCATTCCAGCGGTGGATGGATTGTGGCAGGAATTTGTAGTAATTGTAGTACTGTCGTCTCCTGTTCTCTGATAAAACATGCTGACTGCTGGCACTTATAAAGCAAAAGTATGTCCCTCCTTTGGTGGGCGGGCAAAAGATGAGCAACATGATTACGTCAGGGTCTTTTAACTTGTTACTTCCCACTTCTGTGCTGTACATGAAATGGAAGACACGCAGTACATTCTTAATGCTTTATTTACTGCTAATCTTAGGAAAGGAGCAAGTCCTCCTCTTTTGAAGAAGTTTGTAAAAGCAGAATGCACAGAGATCTATTGATGTGCTTAAATGTAAAAGGATACCTATAGATTGAGGTGGCAACTGAGAATCTTTAGCAGGCTTCTTAGCTGAGAATACTTGGATCCTACATATTACTTTGGCTAATGTAATATTGATAAGGAAGAAAACTTTTAGGGGGAGAAATTAATGATAGAACCTCACAAGGCAATAGGCACGACATATTAAGAGTACGAATGAATTGCCATTTTGTTAACAGACTCAACTTCTGGGATCTCTACTAGTCAGTAGATCTGGAAACTACTAGAACAGCTTTCTACATATATGATTCCCACTTTTGAGCAGGAAGATGAGTAGTTTAGTCCAGTAGATGACCCAGTCTGCAGTACATAATTCACCTGGAGAATCTAAGCCGGAAGCATGAAGGAAGCCTACAACTTCTCAGAACTGCTGCCACTGAGTCTATAATTTTTTGTTAATGATTACAAAAAGTAAAGCCATTAACTATCGGGGTGCCTTCCATAGACACTGCAGTTCTCAAGAACTTTTTTCTGATGTTCATGAAAATGGAATTCTTGTAGGAGTGTAGAAAGGAAATATCAAGAGAAGACAATCTATTTTCCCATTTAAACTTTCTGTATCATATGAATTTGTTCAGATACCATACTTTTGAAGAAGCTGTGGCTTCTTAAGTGTTATCTCTGGATGCTGTTCATATTCAGAATGCCACACTTTTAGTAGCGATATAATATGGTATGAATCTTCCAGATTCTCAGTCAAAATCAACTGACCTAACATTATCTTCTATACCTAGATGATAGAAGGCTATGTTTCTTGAGAGAGCTTCATACATTGCATCATACAGTATTTTACTATGTTTCATTTGAAGGACATATAGTGCTGTGAATTCCATTGTTTTAATGTCTTTTCTAAGTCTTTTCCTGATTTCCATTAATACCTTCATGTCAAAGCCTTAGATAAGACAGTTTCTCTACTGCAGCTTATTAGGCAGCACTGATAGCAGATATAGTGATGCACCACATCCTGATATGACACATAAAAGGAGCACAGATATTACACTGATAGTGGTAAAAATGAATAATTTGTGTGCTTTTTTTGTTTGTGTGTGTATGTGGGGGCGTGGGGCAGTAGGGGATATAATAGCTTTGTACCACAGTAAGATGATCACATTTAGAACAATACAACAATGTACACTCTTGATTATATTGATGATCTAACCATTAACAATATGTTATTTACCCATCCAAAATCACTAATGAATGGCCAGCATTCAGTTGGCCACATAAATTGTACAGAGAAAGATTCAAGACAAGATCTTTCCTAGATTAAATATCCTTCCACAATTAAATACAGCCTACTTCTTTCTAGGTGATGACATGTGTCTTCAGTATTTAAATTTTAACCCATGAACATTCATTATGGAATAAATCATCATTAATGTGTATGGACACCTTAAACCGTTGGAGATTTCAGTATGATAACTTATGGCCAAAGAATGTCCAGCTGATAACCCTCTAATATGTCAGGGTGCCTTTAAGTAACAATGTAATCTAAACCTGAAAATATGTCACAAGACACAGAAGAAGAGCAATAGACAAAGTACATTTGAACCTATAAAACTGGCTGTTGCATGAGGGCTTGGCAGCTGAAGGCATCTGTGTTGGTCTCATGTTCATATGTGCCTGTATTGCTGAAAAAAGTGTGTTTTAAAACATCCAAATGAGCCTCTAGGAGCAATGGGGGCACTGCTGTTACTCCTAGAGGCTCTGCTCTCTCTTCCACACAGACTGCATTTTGATTGACAGGGCCAGGCATGATGATCTTTTCACTGCATGACCCTATCAATCATAGTGGAGAGGTTGCATCAGTAGCAGAGAGAGCAGAGCCTTTAGAAGTAATAGCAACATCCTAGTTGCTCCTATAAGCTCATTTACATATATTAAAACATACTTTTTTCAGCAATATGGGCACATATGAACATGAGACCAACACAAATGCCTTCAGCTGCTAAATCCACATGCAAAAGGTACATTTCATAGGTACAAATCTACTGACAGATGCCCTTTAAGCATCCTTTTGATGTATTACTATGTGTGACCGATTTAACTCTTCCCTATTACTTAATGTAGTATTACGATACCATGAAACAGCATTATGAAGCAACATCAGATGGGTAGGAAATACAGACCAAATACAGCAAGTGGAAATGAAGAGCTGCTAACTTCAGGATTCACATGTCTACAATCATTCTACAAACAAATCTGGCTGGCTGACAGTAAATTAATATAACCAGTTTAATGATACATAAATCAACATAAAAATAACAATCAAACATAGACATAAAAGTAGTTTATCACAGTCACGGTCCCTTGCTAATACCTAGATGCAGAGCTCACGCAAAAAAGGCTATTTTTAATATACTAAATGCGGTAAGAAGTTAATGTCTTACATATCAAATTGATGCCTATTCAGATCAATGTGTTTCCTAAAACACTGTTACTTGTCAGGCACTTGTTGACAATGTCCATATGGTATAAAGTGCTAGCACCAAAAATTCACTGTTATATATCACTTAATACCAGTGTCCATATGATGTATGACATTTATACATTGGTGCAGGAGTGTTCTCAGGTGTCAATTAGTTAGATGTTAAAATCAATTGTGCAAGAGCGCTTCTTACCGATCCTCAAGATCTTTCAGGATATGTTGTGATTAGTAGTGTTTCAGTAGCAGGAGTTTACTGGGGGAACTCACACTAGTGTTCCTCACTCAGATTGTGCTTCAACCCAATCACTGCTTACCTCTACGTCTCACTACACCTTGCAGTTCTCCTTGCACACTCTCCTTACGCATGCGCTGAACTTGTATGGCGCCTATATAACTTTGCACAAAGAGCACCAGAAAGTCGGGATACGGCCATATGTCAATAACCACACACATTTCGAAACAGTATTTTTTTATCATTAGTTAAAATAGAAGCCCCTTAAGCATACTTTTGATGTATTACTATATGTGACCAATTTGACTCTTCCCTATTACTTAATGTAGTATTACAATAACATGAAACATCATGATGCAAGATCAGATGGGTAGGAAATACTGACCATATACAGCAAGTGGAAATGAAGAGCTGCTAACTTCTTTTATAGTAACATAGTAACATAGTTTATAAGGCCGAAAAAGACATTTGCCCATCCAGTTCGGCCTGTTTTCCTATAAGTTGATCCAGAGGAAGGCAAAAAACCCCTGTGAGGTAGAAGCCAATTTTCCTCACTTTAGGGAAAAAAATTCCTTCCCGACTCCAATCAGGCAATCAGAATTACTCCCTGGATCAACGACCCATCTCTAGTAACTATAACCTGTAATATTATTACCCTCCAAAAATACATCCAGGCCTCTCTTGAACACTTTTAGTGAACTTACCATCACCACCTCCTCAGGCAGAGAGTTCCATAGTCTCACTGCTCTTACTGTAAAGAATCCTCTTCTATGTTTGTGTACAAACCTTCTTTCCTGCAGACGCAGAGGATGTCCCCTCATCACAGTCACAGTCCTGGAGATAAATAGATGATGGGAGAGATCTTTGTACTGACCTCTGATATATTTATACATGGTTATTAGATCTCCCCTCAGTCGTCTTTTTTCTAAAGTGAATAACCCTAATTTTGATAATCTTTCTGGGTACTGTAGTCCACCCATTCCAGTTATTACTTTAGTTGCCCTCCTCTGAACCCTCTCCAGCTCTGCTATGTCTGCCTTGTTCACAGGAGCCCAGAACTGTACACAGTACTCCATGTGTGGTCTGACTAGTGATTTGTAAAGTGGCAGGACTATGTTCTCATCACTTCAGGATGTAAATGTCAGTAATCATTCTTGGCTTCTTTTACAGCGCTGGGAGCTAGTTAAATACAGTAACAATAAAAAATTATAATAATTAAAAAAAAAAAAAAATAGGTAACCAGACATTTTGTCAAGCTTTACAGTGATTCAATTAAAAGTGGTAGTGCCCTTTGTCTCATTAATGTAATAATTCAAACAACATATTTTGTGAACATTAGCATGATTTACCAGCATTTGTTTTCCCTCCGTCCACCAAGGTCTAAAGAGAACTGACAGAATGAGACAACAAAACTCCAGTCCTACATTTAACACAATGCTAAACTGTATATCATTTTTATTATTAGTGGGTTCTTTTATTCAATAGCACCAATACTGTGGGTCTATACAATTATAGGAAGCATTAAAAGTCATCTGTCTGACAGAAGCTTGATGTGAAATCTTATAATCTAAAGGATTTCTTTAATGATTTTAACTTCAGCAAACCTTAGGAATTCCTCTAGTAGTTATTTTCTGGAAATTTTCTGTATTGAGCTTGTTACTATACTTGATGTGTAGGTCTGAGCTCTCTTTAGGTATGTGGTTGAATAGCTACTGAAGTGAAACAAGACAAAGATCTATTTAGTACATTCCTGCTTTTCCCCAACTAAAGTCATAATGCGAGATCTACAAATTCAGTCCTAAAGGAAAAAATTCCTGCTCCATGCTAAGTACTCTGACAGGAGTCACCCCACCCCTTTCTAAATTCCTCTCATGCCATGTGTCAGAATTGCATCTAATGGAACTTTTTTGAGGATACTTATAGTTATTTACATTTCAATGAAAAAGTCTGCTGCAGCAGGACACATTTGTTAGGTCTTATTCACGCATATGTGTATATTAGAGGTCCATAAAAAAGTGGTCAGTACTTCACTGATTACTCTGTGACCTTTATACTCTAGGTACACACCTGTGCTACCTTTCTATCAGCACCCTTTCAACTCAAAATGGTGGAATCACTAAAACTTAATGTTTATTAGAATTGTTTAAAAAGAAAATGATGTAAAAAATTAAGTAGTTTCAAAACATTACTGGGGTCATTTATTAAGACCAGCATTTTAGTTTCCAGTCTTAATATCGACTTAATATCCATCGCCGCTTCTAAATTGAAGACAGCTTCCTATAGCTGTCTTACATTTAGACCATTTTCTACACCTAAACCAGATGTAGAAAATGGTAAATGAGACAGGTCTGCCAGCCCATCCCTTTTCCCGTCTACACTACGGCCATTTTTTTAAACCTGGAGTGAGCCAGGAAAAGTCACAGATTGTGGCGCGAAAGTACATTCTGCGCCATAAATACACATAATATAGGCATATTTCTGGTTAGTAAATTACACCCTATATTTCTCTGGTGCTTCTTTCGTACCTTTATGCTCAGATGACACATTAGGCCATTTAAAGAAGTTAGGTATAGTAACATGGTGCTGGTTATTGAGTCTAGTTTCATGCTATCAACTAGCTGAGTACTCCAAACTATCCTACCTTAGGCATAGTCAGAGCACCCACCCTGGTAACAGCGGACCTAGCCATCAGGGTCAGTATTTCATCCACGATGATGTTTGAGAAGGGTCCATTTTTGGCTTTCATATCCATTTTTACCCTCTATCATTTGTTTTCCATGTGCACTGCTAGGCCATAGGATATGGACCATTGGATGAAATCCATGTTTTGTTTGTGGTTTTAACCTACCCATACACTTTTATGCGCATGTTTGTAAACTGGAAACATTTTGCATGCCACTGACCCACAAGCAGTGGAAAAATAAAGATGCGTGAATAAACACTTTAAAATCAACATAGACAGCAACATATGTGTGAGTCACTAATGTGTAAATAAGCCATGAAGAGATATGAACTGTTGTAACTTATGAGCTCCTGTTCTAGTCGGGGGAACAAGTCCAAGAGAATTTCATCAGATGTAAAAAGTTTCTGTGTAGGGCTTGTTTGCCCAGCATGGCGGCTGAGGTCCTGAGTTGGAATCTGAATCAGGGACAACATCTGCAAGGCATTTATATGTTCTCCCTGTGGTTGTGAGGGTTTTCTCTGGGTACTCTGGTTTTCTCCCCCACTAGAAAATATACAAATAACCAAATTGGCTTCCTATGAAATTGACCTTGTTCTGTGTTGAGAGTTGAGCTCCTACATGGCAGCCACTGACTTTCCAGGTAGTCACTTTAACCACACAACTATCCTTGTACTTTATAGGCTATGTACACCTTTGGGGGCAATTTTTAATTTATGTCATTGTACCCATTATGGGCTAAAAATCATTTTTTCAAGTGGTCTTTTCTATGCATAGCTAAGATGCTCTAGCAGCAGCCTCTGGATTTCTCTCTCTTCTGTCAGACAATCAGGACATTTGTACCATAGATGTGTAATTAATCCTCAGCGATCTTATGACATTACCACAGTATTGAATGGACTTTGCTACAGAATTCACAAGATTTTTTTAAAATAAAGTAATTGCCCAAATAAAGTATCAAAGAGTGTCTTCAGGTTTACTATTGAGTTTAATAGACATAAAAACGCTGAAACCACAGAACATTAAGAATGGGAAAAGTATAAGGATGATGTTTTTTGTCATCGGCTCTTGCGGTTATTGAAATTTTACCAGACAAAAACTATTTTTGTGTACAAATATATCCCAAATGGTCGGCTTTTTTTATAACCAATATGGTATTTATTAACTTTTATAAAATGTATAAAATAATTATATAAAAAACAATAATAAAATTATGAAACAAATAACACACAATACATAAAATATCAATTGTGGTCATAAAGATATAGTAATATAGTCACAGTCCCTCTTAGTCATCCAGTTGTGAAGCTCTCACGATATCAGGATTAATTAATGTAATTAATTATGAACGCTCTCTGTATCCAATATTGTCGCTGTTCTTGTTTATAATTGTTAGGGCTCATGCACACGAGCGGTATGCAATGCACAGGCACTGACCGTGGGGCCACCGCATGCGGATGCGGACCCATGACTTGAATGGGGTCTGCGATCCACATCCGAGGGTCCGCACCGCAAAAAAGTAGTGCTTGCGCTACTTTTTTGCGGTGCAGAGGCACGGCCAGAAACACCACGGAAACACTCCATAGTGCTTCTGTGGTGTTCCGATTCTTGCCTCCGCTCCGCATCTCCCGGATTGCGGACCCATTGAAGTGAATGGGTCCGCGATCCGTGTTGGCGGCTGCACATGGCCGGTGCCTGTGTACTGCGGACCCGCTGTATGCGGGCCGCAATACAGCCACAGCCGGGCAACGGCCATGTGCATGAGCCCTTAGTGATTGTTAGTCTCTATTATTGTTGTTTTAGAATGTTTTTGCTCTTGTTAGTGTCCATTCCAAATATTAGTAACCGTGACTAGTCTTATTTTTAGTTGTTGTTTGTGTGTAGCACATATCAGAAATCTGTGGCAAGAAACTGTTTTATTTTAAATACAAGCTGTCATCTACGACAATGGCTCCTAACGTACTGTTTAGTCAATTCTGTTGTTTAAAACGCAATTGTACGTTGGAAGACCAATTTGATAGGGAAGCACAAGTAATGAAAAACCAATTTTTAGATAAACAGTATCCATCACTGGTAGTAGATGAAGCATTAAACAAAGTAACAGGATTGAATAGGGAAACCTTTTTCAGGAGCGAAAAACAACAAAAATGGAGGAAAATACAGCCAAATTAATATTACCCTTTAATGTAGAATATAAGAAATTTTCAGCCATTATAAATAAACATTGTCATTTGCTACAGGATGATAAAGTCTTGGCAGCAAGCCTCCCAATTAGACCACCCATTGTCTACACTAGAGCACCCAATTTGGGTCTAAAAATTGCGCCAACAGTAAAACGTAAACAGGACATTACTACTATAGTCCCATGGAATATACCCAAGGGATTTTATAGATGTGGAATATGTGCCAATTGCAAGATAACAGAATTGAACAGAAAAACAACCACAATTGTATCCAGTAGCAACTCATACGAGTGGGAAATAAAAGAAGTATTATCCTGCAATAGTGAGGCTGCTATATATATATTGGAGTCCCCGTGTTCTAAGCAATACGTGGGCCGTACAGGTAGAACATTAAAAATTAGAGTGGCCGAAAAAAGGATATGAAAAATATAAACTGTCCCATCACTTTAAAATCTTTCATAACAGGGACCCAAGGGGCCTTAAATTTGCAGCAATCCATTCAGTGAAAAGAGATTGGAGAGGAGGTGACTTTGTCTCAAAGATGTCAAGATGCGAGTCAAGAATGATTTACGAGTTTGGGTCCTTGGCACCTTCGGGATTAAATGCAGATCTGGAGATTTTTGGTTTCCTGTGATTATGGGGTCGGTGATAGGTATGCATGACGTGTCGATGCCAGGCTGTATATCAGCGTATTGACACGTCCCGCGTCCTCTGACCGGTCCCTTCTTGTCCTCAAGTCAATATATATATATATATATATATATATAATATATTTTTTTTATTTTATTTTTTTTGGGCCGCAGAGTGAAGGCAAAAGTGTTAAGCATCTCTAGGAACTCATTCAAGACTGTGAGAAGGTGTGTCCAAACTTTTGGTCTGTACTGTATATATATATATATATATATATACATACACACACATACACACACACACACACACAGATATACATAATCAAAATCATATACAATATTTAGCCAGAAAACCAAAACAAATGGTTGCATAGCAACAACTGTGAACAGCTGCCTCTGCATGAATATATTTCGGATTAAAACAACATAATTTAAATAGCTGAAAGTTGCATAGCAAGGCACCTCTATACAGCAGCATATATATGCTATTATCCTGCTTTACAGAGCTTTCTCACAATGCAAATTTAATCCAAAATCATCAATTACATAATGAGAACATGTATGCAAATGACAATTCGAAAAATATCGCAAATTCATACTCCTATCAGCAAGGCATGGTGGGAGTATTACTTGTAGAACTTAAAAATACACACAGTTTAGCCTGCTATACTACATTACAAGTTGGAATAACATAAATTTAGTCAAACATGTTCATAAATTTAATACTCACTCATATTATGCCTCTTTTTGGCGTCCGCCTTCGCCCAGTCTGCGCCGTACAACCTGTTCTGTCTGGACATATATGGTTATAAGGGGGCTGAACTTATTATTTTAATTCCAGAAACAGAATCCACAATTGCGGATGACATACAGATGACATGCGGATGCCTTTCCGCATGTCTTCCGCAATTTTGCGGATCCATAGACTTTTATTGTGCTACAGACCGCAAAATCAGGATAGAAGTAGGACAGGAGGATTTCTTTATGCGGACACACGGATGCGGACAGCACACAGTGTACTGTCCGCATTTTTTTCTGGAACCATTGAAATGAATGGATCCGCATCCTATCCGCATAATTGTCCGAAATTTCGGAAACGGATGCGGACACATTATACGGACGTGTGAATGAGGCCTAAGACAGCTTCCTAGCTGTCTTACATTTATGTTTCAAGAAATATTTATTGGTTTTTATGACAAAAGAGAATATAAGCAATACATTGCCAAAATTACCCCACGCAGGGGGTAAAGGAGAACATACAGGAACAGAACATTTCAAAGATGAATGGTCTAAATAGACAAGTGTACAGACCTCCATAACAGTATGATAGGTTTGGCAAAAACATATATAATTATATATGACTTCCACTCCTATTACAACTGAATATAATATTGTAGATTAGGTGCTGCATAATAGGATAGCCAAGGGGACCATATATTTTCAAAAAGTAGTACTCTATCTAGGCGAATAGCTGTGAGTTTTTCATAGAGCATAATTTTATTAATGCTCCGGATAACTGCTTCAAAGGATAATGTTGGTTGTCTCCATTGTTGTGCAACATGGATACGAGCTGCCATGAGCATATGTTGGAGAAGTTAAAAGGTGGCATTTTTGAGTTTAGGGGGTTTGTCTCCTAATAATAAAACAGATAATGTTAAAGGGGTTGTCCCACGAAAAATATTCTACAGTTTTCAAACCAGCACCTGGATCTGAAAACTTTTGTAATTGCATGTCATTAAAAATTTTGTATAGCTACTGAGTTATTCAATAACATGTATCTGTATAGGACCACTTAATTTCTTATTTCTTTGACCTATTCACTGAGCAGGCCGCACATGCTCAGTTTCATCTTTCAACTGCCTCCTGAGCTGTGATAGGCAGAGCGGAGACACGCCTCCTTACCAGCAGCAGAAAAGACACTCCCCTTCAGCTGTCAGCTTGTTATAAATCTAGCAGAGTAATGAATGTGGAGATCTCTGGATCCATGTGAGGTACAGGGCTGGTTCTAGCTTTGTTAGAAAGAGGGTGTCATGTACTATATGATGTCTGATTTTCATTTTTTACATTATTTGTGGGATAACCCCTTTAAGTTAGTTGGCATATTTATAACTGAATGAACCAAATGACGGATCTTATTCCAAAAACAGTACACAATTGGACTAAAGCATTGGTCAGAAACATCAGGGTATATAGTATGTAATCTGGTACGAACCATGTATGCTCTATGCAAAACTTTAAGTGACGTTTCTGTTAACGTGACTTGCCAGCTATTTTTACTTAAGATGGTGCAACAGTGGTGCCAGCGTTCTATAGACATCGTGGTATCCATGTCGGTTTCCCATGGAAGCATAAAAGGTAGTTTATTACTACGATAAGAACCATTAATCTCCCCGTACAGTCGGGAGAGGATACCTGGGGAAGAGAAATGGAACTTGCAAATGGACTCCATAATGCCAAGTTCTAATTTAGCGGGTGAGTTTGTTAATGTTGATAGGAAGTGGAAAATCCGCTGCTTTCTCCACCACTCCTCAGGTGGAGATTGATGAGTATTAAAGTATGATATTGTCATTAGAAGAGATGAGCGAATCTATTCGCCGATTCGTTGATTCGTATCGAATCTTGGAAATTTTTAGCTACATTTTTAGAGTACAAAGCCGAAGCAAATCACCTAATATTCGGATTCGCTTCGGCTTTGTACGCATTCGCTACGTAGTTTGTCCTATAAATGATACGCTATTGCTAAGTATAAGTTACTGTTGCGTACGAATTCAATTCATTAGCGAAATTTTACTGTTGGTTCGTTTATCGTGTGCAAAAGCCTGGGAAGAAAGCGGTCACCTGACCTAGTGGGCAGGGCTTGCTCTGATTGGCTCAGGCTCGGTAAGCCAGTGACGCATCACTTCTGCTGCGACTGCTGAGATGCAGATGCAGAAGCACTGTGTGTGAAGTTCTGAGACTCTGAGACCTGTTTTGTGATAATTGGGGTGTAATTGCTCTGGGAATCCATATTACACATATCAGGGATACTGCAGGGCAAGTGCAGGGCCAGTTCAGGGCTAGTGATTAATCAGGCCGGTAGAGAGAGACAGGGAGAGATAGAGAGAGACAGGGAGATAAAGGGACAAAGACCAGCTGCAGGGCCACAGAGTGAATTGAATAAGCAAAAGGGGTCCAGTTCCAGCCAGACTTCGAGCTCTAAAAAAAAGGAGAAGGTGGCACAGGGCAGAAGAGCCAAAGGACCTGTAGCCGGAGCATCTACTAGTAGTATTCGCAATACTTGGCCATTGTTCCACCAGGCTAACCCACCAAGGCGCAAAATTGTAGTGGAGGAGAAAGTGGATAAGTTAGTGGAATGGATGGCACGCTCATCTCAGTCTCAGCCGGATGATCTGCTGTCATCTGCTGATACAGTATCCATATGAAGCCAGAGGTCAGACTCAGAGCATTTCTCCTGCTCCACCATTCCTCTCCAGCAAAGTCCGTCATTTTCGTACGCACTTTGTACGCTTATACATACGTGTTCAAAGAGGTTGCATACCTTTTTACCTGAACGTTCGTTATTAGTGCGCGAATGTTCGCTAAAAGCCATATAAATACGTATATTTTGTACACAAATTCAACAAATCTATTTGTCGAATATACGAATCTTAGGAAAAGTTTGGCGAATGTTCGGCGAATAAAATTTGCCATGATTCGCTCATCTCTAGTCATTAGTTTACCATGTAGGATAAAATCACCTAGTGTAGTGAGCTTGAGAGAATGCCACCATGTAAAAGCAGAGGAAGTCTCTCCTGCAGAAAATGCTGGGTTGGAAAAAATAGGTGTCAACATTGAGAATTGTGACTGTAAATTGTATTTGAATCTCGTTTAGCGCCAAAGAAGTAGTGAGTAAAAGGTGAAGGGGCAATTTGTTTCATGTGGGCAGGGAGAGGAACCTCGGTCCAAAAAAGAGCTGGCCATGAAACCGTTGGGAATAGGGAGGTTTCATAAGAGATCCATAAAGGTGCTTTAGAGCCCGCTAATTGAGCTATTCTCGCGGCTTTATAGTAGGCCGCTAAATTAGGTACCGACATCCCTCCCACTCTTTTATGGAGGAACATGATCTTTTTGGAAATGCGTGGTCGTTTGTGGGACCAGATAAAGGAGAGAATTTGCTTCTGCAAGGTTTTGATTGCATATTGTGGAACCGGAATTAGAAGAGTCCAGAAAAAGTAAAGAATTTTAGGTAGTAGTACCATTTTACTGCGTGTATTTGACCAATCCAGGATAAGTATGGGTTGTCCCATTTGTGTAAGTCAGAGTGTAATTGTTTAAAGATAGGGTTATAATTTGTTTTGTAGAGGGTATCTATGTTATAAGGTAGGTATATAGTGGGTTCTTATGTTGAAGCCGAAGTTCAATCCAATAAGTTTCTGAGTTGCATTTGGGGTGTTACTAAAGAGAATATCGGATTTGGATGTATTAATTTTAAGGCCTGATAGTTTATCAAACTGGGTCAAAACTTTCATGAGATTGGGAAGGGAGATAAGGGGGCTTGTCAGAGTCAAGAGTAAATCATCTGCAAAAAGGCTCAATTTAGTGTGGTGGTTTCTGATGGTGAAGCCTTTGATGTCAGGATTCATTCTTATAGCTATGGCTAAGGGCTCCATAGCTAAAGCAAATAGGGCAGGGGATAAAGGGCAACCTTGTTTGGTGCCTTTCCTAATATGTATAGGGGAGATTGTGGTGGAGGGAATTTTCAGGTAGGCAGTCGGGTTGGAGTATAAGGTGTTAATTATCCCAAGAAAAGTGTTACCGAAACCCATCTTTTGTAGAACTGTCTGTAAATATGGCCAGGATAAGCAGTCAAAAGCTTTTTCTATATCCAATGCTAAAACTGATAGAGGAGTACTTGCTGCATGGATAATGTTTAATACTTTACGTACATTATCAGGCGCTTGACGTCCTGGAATGAAACCAACCTGGTCCCTATGGATGAGGGAAGGGAGGAAGGAGTTAAGTCTGTTGGCTAGAATGGAAGTGAACATTTTCATATCTATGTTTAACAGGGATATAGGGCGGTAGTTAGTGACCTGAGTAGCGTCTTTACCGGGTTTTGGAATGGTGGTGATTAGTCAGTGTTGACTCTATGTCCTTGCATGATGTGATTATACATTTTGAGTAGATGGGGAATAAGGATGTGTGCAAACTTTTTATAATATTTAGCAGTCAACCCATGGAGCTTTGTCTTGCTTGAGTTTTTTAATTGCCCAATCTATTTCTTCCTGTGAAATTTCGTCAATTAGCTGGCTATGTGTATCATTCGTTATGATGGGAAGGGGAAGAGAAAAAAGACCGGGAGGCAGAGTCAGGGTGTATTGACTGGACTTTATAGAGTGTTAGGTAATAATTAAGGAAAGAAGCGTATATTTTATCAGGATTGGAAGTGGTATGGCCAGGTCGGACTTGGATTTTGTGTACTGTATTCAATGTCTGTTGTTCCCTCAGCTTTCTCGCTAGTAATTTATCAGGTTTATTAGCAAGCTGGAAGTAAGTAGCTTGCATCCAAGCCATAGCTCGTTCAGTTTTATGCGTTAACAGTGCATCTAATTCAAGTCTAGTATCCCTAATAGTTTTTATCAAATATCTGGAGGGGTGTCTCATGTAAGCTTGTTCCAGTTTTAAAATCTTATGCTCTAAAGTATCCTGTGCTCTGGACCTTTCTTTCTTTAACCTGGAGGCCTGTGAGATAAGAATTCCTCTAATGACCGGCTTATGTGCAAACCAATAACTGTCAGGGGTAAACTGGGCTGAAGCATTTAATCTGAAGTATTCTTCCAGGGCTTCTTGAGTTTTAGCTGCGATTTCAGGTGTAGTCAATAAAGCCTAGTTTAGTCTCCAGGTATAGGGGATTCTAGTACTAGGGCCTAAGTTAAGTTCAGTTAATACCAAATCGTGGTCCGACCACACACATATAACATGTCTAGAGTATACAAGATGTGGGAGTGTAATGGAGTTAGTAAGAATCCAATCCAATCTATAATGATGGCGATGTGCAGGGGAGTAATAGGTATAGCCTTTCGTTAAAGGGTTAAATTCTCTCCATGTATCTGATAGAGAAAGTGTTTGGAACACCTCTTGTAAATCCTTTTTCTGGTTCGCAGATCTAATTTGAGAAGGGGCAGAAGTTGAATCGATAGACGGATTCAATGTGAAGTTAAAGTCTCCACACCAGACTAATCTTGTGTATTCGAGAGTAATCAATTTATTGCATATATTCAGGAAGAACTCTATTGGGTTCACATTGGGGGGCGTACGTGTTGACTAGACATAGTTTGTCACTATACAGTTCACCCAAAAACATAAGGTATCGGCCCTGGGGGTCCGTGATGGTGTTTGTAACATGAAACGGTAGGGAATTTCGGAGGAGAGTAGAAACTCCTCTACTTTTTCTGTGGAACATCGCGTGATAATGTACCTCATATTGCGAATTGAAGAATTTAGGATGGGATACTGCAGTAAAATGGGTCTCCTGAAGGCAGATGATATCTGGTTTATGCTTTTCATAGTCTGTGAAGGCTTTTCTTCTTTTGGGTGGGGAGTTAAATCCTCTAACATTGTGACTTATAATTTCACACATAGTGGTGGAATAGTAAAGGCTAAGGTGGCATGGCAAACATGTTTAGTGAAGGTGGTGGCGTGAGCATATGAGATGCAATCTGCGAGGTCTGTACATAGATTTCAAAATCTTGAGGGAATAAAGTAACAGTAAAACAGTAGTAGGAGTAAAACATCAAAAAGTTGAATACATTCAATAAGGGATCTAACTATTTCAACAGATAGTAGGCAGTCAAACATTATGACTGGACTAGTATCTAAAACCATGAAGGCAACATGGTATTCCAAACGGTGACAGAAAGAGCTTATTAATAAGCATAGGAAGGGATCGATCAGGAAACGAGCTCATAGTCCAATATTATGAAACAACGAGATGGGACCCACTGTGTGAACAGGATATGTCATTCAGAAAAAGTATAGATAGCAAATTGGTCCTTTTAGGTAGCTCTCCTAGGTATTTATTCCAGTCAGGGCCATGCATAGAAGAAAATAGGAAAGATTCATGCAGTGCTCTGCATGGCATTCAATGTACAGAACATTAAGCATTTCAAAATTGGCTCAGTAAAATGGAACAGGTATCAAAGATGGAATGATTTGTATAACGTTGAAACAGTAAACAAATCGTCCATAACGACTACTGTAAGCGGCTAGATATGTCAGCTACAAGTATGCAATAAATGAGCTATATAAAAAGCCCAGTAAGGCACTGAATGTAGAGAATACTTATCAGTTTGTAGGATTCAAGTAGTTGGTCTAGACGTGGTGGGACGCACAGGTTGTCGATTATTCTCCCAAATTCTTGCAGGGCGTTGGGGAAGCGGGGGTCGTGGGCTGGACTGTGGACGAGAGTCCATTGGTATGTTCGCTTGCCGGAGTTCTTCCTGTCCTAGCTGTCTTACATTTAGACCTTTTTCTATGCCTAAAAGAGACATAGAATATGAGAAACGAGACAGGCCTACCAGCCCGCCCCCTTCCCCGCCCACGTCACGTCCACATTTATTTTTAGACCTGGTGTGAGCAGGGGAATGCTGCAGATTGTGGCACAAAGGACCTTTGTACCACAATCTATGCCCAAATATGCCTAATTTAGGTGTATTTCGGTTTAATAAATGACCGCCCTTATTGTATTTGGTTTTAATCAGTTCACTACCCTAGAAAATCTTAAAACTAAAGACTGCATCTTATTATAAAAGAAAAAAAAGCAAGTATGTGCAAATCATATCCTGGTGCTATGACAATCCAGATCAATATAATGCATGAAATACCACAATCCTTAGGGAAAGTTTAACAATTGAGGGTGGAACAATAATGTGATATAATTGCCTTGTAATTTCACTGCTTACATCATTTTTTGAGCTCACAGGAACAAATGAATCAAGGTAAACCTATATAAATTTACACCTCATCTGTTACACTTAGTCATGAAAGAAACCTATATAATACACTTGTTACTATTTTGTTGAAACCAAGGCAACATAAAGACAAAAGAAAACATTCCCAATATCTTTATACTTTGTAGTGCAACCGGGTGTCGCACCCCCACCGATCTGATATTGGTGACCTATCCTGAGGATAGGTCATCAATATATATAACTCGGAAAACCCCTTTAACTCAGAAACCTTTATAGCTGTCACTTTCAAAATCCCCCTCAAAATAGCATGTAACTTTATATTCAAACTAAGGATGAGTAAACACTGCTGTTTCTCAGATGGAATCCCAACATTTTGGACGAATCCACTAAAGCCACGCCTAGAAGCATTTTAGTGGACATGTTGGTGGAAAAAACAAACAATGGAGGAAGAAGAAGGGTTCTCACATGACCATGAGAGGAAGAGTGGGGCTTGCCCTGATTGGCTCACAGCCAGCCAGAATGAGCCAACCAGTGCTGCAGCAGGCAGGGAGGAGCCCTAGCACAATTAGCAGAACATCATTCTCTGCTGGGCTGTAAATCAATCAGGGGCAGTCAGAAATCAATCAAGCTTGAATTCTATTGCCAGGGAATGGCTGGGATTACAAAGAAGAAGAATTGTGTGTGTAGAATAGGGACAAGCAGGGCCAGGGAAGCTGACAGCCAGGGAGGAAGGAGAGAGGAGCAGTGGCTGCTGTGCCTCCAAGCAGAACTGCAGCTGCGGCAACCCCTAAAAGCAGCTACCTGCAAGGATATCTTTTTATTTTTTCATATTTTCCGAGAAATTCTTTTTTTTGGAGGCGGGGCCTTGTATGTTTCATGCTATTCTGCTACCTCTACTATTGCAGCCTCATGCCGTTATATTGGTACCCTTTCCACATACACACTGCACTTCTGCTGCTGTCAATTAAAAGGGAGAATTTCTTTAGACTTGTTCACAACGAGACACTTTTTCTTCTGACAATCAGCACTTCTGCCTGTTGTATTGGCAGGCATTCTGACCCTGCCATGGCAAAATTTTTGGTCACTTGGTTCCCAAAGCCACTTTTTAAATGTATTTTTTTAATCCCATAACACTGTGTGTGTTTAACCCCTTGGCGCATTTTTACGTTACTATAAAGTGTCACAGCCCCGTAGTCTCCATTCTCCCAGAAAGCAGAGACCTCGAGGAAGCCGGCAAGGGACCATTCAGAGTGGTCCCTTGCCGGCAAGCGCTCCGATTGGTTAGTCTCTGCAGACTAACCAATCGGTGCGCTCCATTTAGGAAAAAAGCCGGTTTCAGGCTGTAAACCTGTAAACTGGCCTAAAGACTGTGCCCTCGGAGGTAAGTGAGCCCCCCTTGCCTCCATTGCTGCCCCCTCATGTCTCCGTTCCCCCCTCGTGCCTCCGTCCCCCCCCCACTGCGCTTGTATTTTATGATGGCAGCGGTTCACGATCTGAGCCGCTGCCATCAGCAGAGAGTGTGAGCTGTAATTACAGCTCACACTCTGCTGCTACAGCTGAAATCGGTGCTGGCACCGATTTCAGCTGTTTAACCCCATAGATGCTGCGGTCAGTGGCCGCCCGCAGCATCCATGGGGCTGCAGTGGCAGCGGCCCGATGGTTACCATGGCAACTGGAAGCTTTACAAAAGCGTCCTGGCTGCCATGTACCTAAGGCTTATTAGACCCTCAGGGTCTGATCAGCCTTAGTGTAGCACTGATACAGTGCATTGCAATAGATGACTATTGCAATGCACTGTATAGCCATCAAGCCCACTGGATCTTCAAGATCCAAATGGGTCTTGATAAATTTAAAAAAAAATGTAAAAAAAAGTAAAAAAAAAGTGTAAAAAGTAAAAAAAGTGTAAAAAAGTAAAAAAAATTTAAAAAAAAGTTAAAAAAGCGTCCTTTTCCCCCAAATGAAGTAAAAAAAAAAAAAAAGAAAAAGTACACATATTAGGTATCGCCGCGTCCGTATTGACCGGCTCTATAAAAGCATCACATGGTCCACCCCGCCAGATGTAAGCAAATTTTTTTTTTTAAAAAAAAAGCTATACCAAAACAGCCATTTTTTGTCACCTTGCCTCACAAAAAGTGTAATAGCAGGCGATCAAAAAGGTGTATTTACCCCAAAATGGTACCAATCAAACCATCATCTTGCCCCGCAAAAAATGAGCCCCTACCTGAGACAATCACCCAAAAAAATAAAAAAACTACAGCTCTCTGACTATGGAGACACTAAAACATGATTTGTTTTGTTTCAAAAATGATATTATTGTGTAAAAGTTAAATAAATAAAAATAAGTATACATGTTAGGTATCGCCACGTCCGTAACAACCTGCTCTACAAAAATATCGCATGATCTCTCCCCTCAGGTGAACACCATAATAAATAAAAAATAAAAACTGTCTAAAAAAAGCAATTTTTTTGTCACATTTCATCACAAAAAAATGTAATACCAAGCGATCTAAAAAGCGTATGCCCCCAAAAATAGTACCATCTAACTGTCATCTCATCCCGCAAAAAATGAGCCCCTACCTGAGACAATCGTCCAAAAAATTTAAAAAAAAATACAGTTCTCTGACTATGGAGACACTAAAACATGATTTTTTTTTTTTGTGTTTCAAAAATATTGTGTAAAACTTAAATAAATAAAAAAAAGTATACATATTAGATATTGCTGCGTCCGTAATGACCTGCTCTATAAAAATATCACATGATCTAACCTGTCAGATGAATGTTGTAAATAACAAAAAATAAAAACAATGCCAAAACTGCTAGTTTTTGTTACCTTGCCTCACAAAGAGTGTAATATAAAGCTACCAAAAATCGTATGTACCCTAAAATAGTACTAACAAAACTGACAACTTATCCCGTAGTTTCTAAAATGGGGTCAGTTTTTTGGAGTTTCCTACTCTAGGGGTGCATCAAATGTGACATGGCAACTTAAAATTTTTCCAGTGAAATCTGCCCTGTCGTCCCTTTCCTTCTGCGCCCTGCCGTGTGCCTGTACAGCAGTTTACGATCACAAATGGAGAATTTCTGTAAACTACAAAATCAGGGTAATAATTTTGTTAAGTTTTGTTTGGCAATTAACCCTTACTTTATTCTCGGAATAAAATGATTTATATGGAAAATCTGCCAAAAAGTGAAATTCGGAAATTTTGGCTACATTTTCCATTAATTCTTGTGGTACACCTAAAGGGTTAATAACGTTTGTAAAATTAGTTTTGAATACCTTGAGGGGTGTAGTTTCTAAAATGGGGTCATTTTTGGGTGGTTTCTATGATGGAACCACAAATCTAAATCCACCACACAAAGTGACTTCAGACCTGAACTGGTCCTTAAAAAGTGGGTTGTGAAATTTTGCTTCTAAATTTCTAAGCCTTCAAACGTCCCAAAAAAAATAAAATGTAATTTTCAAAATGATCCAAACCTAAAGTAGACAAATAGGGAATATAAAGTAATAACTATTTTTGGAGGTATTACTATGAATTTTAAAAGTAGAGAAATTGACATTTGGAAATTTGCATATTTTTCTAAATTTTTGGTAAATTTGGTATTTTTTTTATAAATAAGAATGAAATATTTTGACTCAATTTTGCCACTGTCATGAAGTACAATAAGTGACGAGAAAACAATCTCAGAATGACCTGTATAAGTAAAAGCGTTTTAAAGTTATCACCACATAAAGTGAGATGTCAGATTTGCTAAAAATGGCCTGGTCCTTAAGGCCAAAACAACGTGCAGCGTCAAGGGGTTAAACATCATCTGCCCCTGATAAGGAACAATTTTTGGAAGCTTTGAAATATGAAAAAGCATAACACATGTGTCGGCCCAGTGTGTTTAACACCGTTAAATGTGCGTTTACCCATAGCTATGTATCATTGTAATGTCACTCAGACATCATTAACTATTTCTGTCATTGCCTTCGAGAATTTATGGAGGGGGAGGGAAAAAGAAAAAAAATAATTAAAAATAAATGAAAAGAGATAAAAAATCTTCCTAAAAATTCCTAGGGGGTTAAAGGGGTTATATATAGAGATGAGCAAACGTGCTCGTAACGAGCACTGTATCGCTCGGCTCCCCTGCGCTCGCATGGACGCAGGCTCCGGATGGCTGCGCCCCTTGCGAGCGCAGGGGAGCCGAGCGCTACAGTGGTCGTTACGAGCACGTTCGCTCATCTCTAGTTATATATCAACTTTCAGGGAAATTGGAGCAACTTCTGTTTTGTCCAAATCGATTCGGGTCTGAACCAAACAGTTTAAAAAATTTGGTGAACCTGACCCATAACAAATCTCGAGTACTTCACTCATCTCTAATTCACACTTCACACGTAAAGTGATTTATGAAAAAAAAAATACAGCCATTTGGAAAGGTGTCATCAATTATGACAGGTAAGACCCTGCTGCAAAACAATGTAAACTATTGTAGCGGAGTAGCTTGGCTCTACTCATGAACATGGCCCGTCCTGTGTTAATAAAAGTAGTACATGCTACTTAAAATAAAAATAAATTACAATATAAGAAAACACACCTTATGGATTTCTAAACAAAATCTGTACAGGTCAAGTATATACGAAGAGGGAAATTGACTTTTGTGTATATGACTTTGAAGACATATGTACTATAACTGCAGACCTGGTTGTGTAAATTCTGATTGCTATAGGGTGCCTAGGATTTTTTAAGTTGTTTTTATTTGCTTATACTGTAAATGTCTTCTTGCCATTGAACTGTAAATGTAATAGTTTACCGTGATTGGTAAAAATGTATTGTTATTTTATGTTTACAAATGTAGCCAGTAAAATACTTAGAGATGAGCGAGCATACTCGTCCGAGATTGGTGCTCGTTTGAGCATTAGGGTACTCGTAAGTGCTCGCTGCTCGGACGAGTATCTCGCCATGCTCGAGGAAATGGCAACTTCCGCATCGTGCTTTTTTGGCGCCTAAAGACACAGCCAATCACAAGCCAGGAGACTCTGCGTACCATCCAGCATCACGTGGGGCCCTTACATGTCGATAGCAGGGGTTGGCTGGCCTGATCAGGTGACCCTGGAATATACTACCGACTGGCCGCGGTGCTCGGCTCAGATGCCGTCTGGATGTCGTTACGGATAGAGCTGCTGCCTTTCAGGGACAGTGTTAGGGCCTGCATTTAGTTGTCTGTTAGGCAGGGATCACCCACAAAGAACCCAACAGCCCTTCTAAGGGCTAGAAGACATTTTTTTTTTTTGTCACTTGGCTGGCTGGCACTAGTAGTGCAGCTATCGCCATATATAACCCCCCTTTTTTTATGTTATATGTCAGTGACACAAATCCATTGCACACAGCAGTGTGGAACCATTCTGTGTGTCACAGTTAAGTACACTCACTATTTTCTGTCCAGGTGACACTTTCTGTATGTCACCGAATACAACCAAGTCATTTGCTGCCTGTCACGTGTATGGCTTCATCCCAAAAATCTCTGTGCGACATTTGTCTGGGTCGCAGTCGAAATAGCTACCGTCAGTAGGGTGTCAGTTAGCTCTACGATAGTTTCTGCACGTCACGTTCCCAAAAAAACAAAAATACAAAAAAATATAGAAAAAAAATTAGTTTTTTGTTGTTTTAGCTGAGTGATAAAAATCCATTTCACACAGCTGTGTGTAACCTTTCTGTGTGACGCAGTTCAGCATACTCACTCCAAACCTTATATACTGTCCAGGTGACACTTTCTGTACATCACAAAATACAACCAAGTCACCTGCTACCTGTCACGTATATATAGCTTGATCCTAAAAATCTCTGTGCGACATTTGTCTGGGTCGCAGTCTAAATAGCTACAGTCAGTAGGGTGTCAGTTAGCTCTATGATAGTTTCTGCACGTCACGTTCCCAAAAAAACAAAAATACAAAAAAATATAGAAAAAAAATAGTTTTTTGTTGTTTTAGCTGAGTGATACAAATCCATTTCACACAGCTGCGTGTAACCTTTCTGTGTGACACAGTTCAGCATACTCACTCCAAACGGTATATACTGTCCAGGTGACACTTTCTGTACGTCACAAAATACAACCAAGTCACCTGCTACCTGTCACATATATATAGCTTGATCCTAAAAATCTCTGTGCGACATTTGTCTGGGTCGCAGTCTAAATAGCTACCGTCAGTAGGGTGTCAGTTAGCTCTACGATAGTTTCTGCACGTCACGTTCCCAAAAAAACAAAAATACAAAAAAATCTAGAAAAAAATTAGTTTTTTGTTGTTTTAGCTGAGTGATACAAATCCATTTCACACAGCTGCGTGTAACTTTTCTGTGTGACGCAGTTCAGCATACTCACTCCAAACGGTATATACTGTCCAGGTGACACTTTCTGTACGTCACAAAATACAACCAAGTCACCTGCTACCTGTCACGTACAGTATATGTAGCTTGATCCTAAAAATCTCTGTGCGACATTTGTCTGGGTCGCAGTCGAAATAGCTACCGTCAGTAGGGTGTCAGTTAGCTCTACGATAGTTTCTGCACGTCACGTTCCCAAATAAACAAAACTAAAAAAAAAAAATAGAAAAAAAATATTTTTTTTGTTGTTTTAGCTGAGTGATACAAATCCATTTCACACAGCTGCGTGTAACCTTTCTGTGTGACACAGTTCAGCATACTCATTCCAAACGGTATATACTGTCCAGGTGACACTTTCTGTACGTCACAAAATTAAACCAGACTGAACAAGTTTGTGGGTTTCAGTACACCAGGCCCATTTATTTTATTTTTTTTATAGAATACAATGATATACAGAAAATGTGGAACCCAAGGGCTAAGGTTCGAGGACGAGGACGAGGGCGTGGGCAGTCAATTACTGCAGGGGGCAGAGGCCGTGGTCCTGGGCAGGGTGAGACAGTAACTGCTGATGAGGGAGCTGTGGAACGCCGCAGAGCTACACTCCCTAGCTTCATGTCTCAACTTACAGGGACACGTGGTAGAGGACTGTTGAAACCACAACAGTGCGAACAGCTGATCTCGTGGATTGCAGATAATGCTTCAAGTAATTTGTCCGCCAGTCAGTCTTCCACGCAGTCCACCCACGTTACCCAAGGGAGCACTACTCTGGCTCCTCCACCTCAACCTCCTTACCCCCAGTCTGCCCCCTCCCAGGAAAATTTGGAATGCGATCCGGCATACTCTCAGGAACTGTTTTCTGGACCCTTCCCAGAGTCACAAACCACTTCTCAGGTTGCTGCTGACCTCTTTCCCGATGCCCAAGTGTTCCAACTGTCGCAGTCTGTGGGTGATGATGATGATAATGACAATGTTGAGTTAGTGGAAGAAGTTTGTAAAGAGGTGTTGGACGATGAGGAGACACGGTTGTCAGACAGTGGTGAAGTTGTTGTAAGGGGAGGAATTCCGAGGGGGGAGCAGACTGAGGAATCGGAGGATGACGAGGTGACTGACCCGAGCTGGGTTGATATGCCGAGTGAAGACAGTGCTTCTGAGGCAGAGGCGAGTGCTGCACCAGAACAGGTTGTAAGAGGCAGTGGTGTGGCCAGAGGGAGAAGCAGGGCCAGAGCTGGTGCATCAGCAGCAACTTTTTCACGTAGTGAAGCTCCCGTGGCGAGGCCTAGATGTTCGCAAGTCTGGAGGTTCTTTAAAGAAAGTGAGGATGACCGACGGACTGTGGTGTGCAACCTGTGCCACACCAGGATCAGCAGGGGTGCCACCACTACTAGCCTAACCACCACCAGCATGCGCAGGCATATGAGTGCTAAACACCCCACTCAATGGAACCAAGGCCGTTCACCACCTCCTGCGGGTCACACCACTGCTCCTTCCCCTGTGTCACTCGCTGCCTCTGCTAGTCAACCCCCTGCGTCACTCGCTGCCTCTGCTAGGCAACCCCCTGCCCAGGACCCTGGCATGAGCGCCTCCTGCCGGAAAACCACACCTTCGCCTCAATGATCCTCCACAGTGTCCACCAATGTGTCCCAGCGCAGCGTTCAGCTGTCTTTACAGCAGACGCTGGAGCGCAAGAGGAAATACAGTTCCACCCACCCACATGCCCAAGCCCTCAACGTCCACATCTCCAAATTGCTTAGCCTGGAGATGCTGCCCTATAGGCTGGTAGAGACCGAGGCCTTTCGCAATCTCATGGCGGTGGCTGCCCCTCAGTATTCGGTCCCCAGGCCGCCACTATTTTTCCCGATGTGCCATCCCAGCCCTACACCAGCACGTGTCAGAGAACATCATCCGTACCCTGACCAACGCTGTTTCTGAGAAGGTCCACCTAACCACAGACACGTGGACAAGTGCTGCCGGGCAGGGACACTATATCTCACTGACGGCACATTGGGTTAACTTGGTGGAGGCTGGGACCGAGAATGACCCTGGGGCCGCTCATGTACTGCCCACACCGAGGATTGCGGGGCCTACCTCGGTCACGGTCTCTCAGACGTACTATGCCTCCTCCTCCTCCAACCCCTCCTCCTCCTCCACTGAATTTCCATCCGTGGGCACAGCGCCTTCAGTCAGTAGCTCTATGCGCAGCAGCAGTGCCATGGGTAAGCGCCAGCAGGCGGTGCTCAAACTGCTGAGCTTAGGTGACAAAAGGCACAATGCCCAAGAGCTGTTACAGGGCATCACGGCGCAGACCAATGTGTGGCTGGCACCGCTGAACCTCAAGCCAGGCATGGTCGTGTGTGACAACGGGCGTAACCTGGTGGCGGCTCTGCAACTCGGCAGACTGACACATGTGCCATGCCTGGCCCACGTGTTCAATCTAATAGTTCAGAGGTTCCTCAAGACATACCCCAATCTGTCTGGTTTGCTCACCAAGGTGCGCCGCATCTGTGCGCATTTCCGCAAGTCGAACACAGATGCTGCCACTCTCAGGGCAGCGCAGCGCCGCCTACAACTGCCCGCTCACCGACTGTTGTGCGACGTGCCCACGAGATGGAATTCGACATTAAACATGTTATCCAGAGTTTACCAGCAGCGCAGAGCGATTGTAGACTGCCAGATGTCAACTTCCACCAGAACTGGTAGTCAGGTCAGTCAGATTCCTCAAGTCTACAATGAGGAGTGGACGTGGATGTCCGATATCTGCCAGGTGTTGAGCAACTTTGAGGAGTCAACACAGATGGTCAGCAGCGATGCCGCCATTATCAGCCTCACCATCCCGCTGCTTTGCCTGTTGAAAAACTCACTGCTCAGCATCAAGTCGGATGCTTTGCGCTTGTCACAAGAGACGGTGGAGGAAGATACGTCGCTTGATAGCCAGAGCACCTTCCGTTCTGTTTCTCAGCACGTATCGGAGGAGGGGGATGAGGATGAGGAGGAAGAGGAGGAGAATGTCGGCGAGACAGTAGAGGGTACCAGTGCTCAGTCCTTAACTCTTGAGCGTGTATGGGCTGAAGAGGAGGACTTTTTTCAAACACCGATTACTGGGTGTTCACGCTCCTGGACCCACGGTACAAGCAGAACCTTTCCACTCTCATCCCTGCAGAGGAAAGGAGTATGAGAGTGAATAGATATCAACAGGCCCTGGTGCACAAGCTGAAACAATTCTTCGCATCTGACGCCGCTAGCGGCAGAGGGCATGGTTCTGTGGGCCAAGTAGCGGGGGAGAGGAGGTGAGCAGGCTGCTTGACCAGCACTGGCAGGGGAACGCTCTCCAAGGCCTTTGCCAGTTTATGTCACCCCAGCAAGACACTGTCACCTGTCCCCAGTCTAGGCAGAGTAGGGGGGAGCTGTACAGAAAGATGGTGAGGGAGTACCTAGCTGACCATACCAACGTCCATAGCGATCACTCTGCTCCATACAACTACTGGGTTTCAAAGCTGGACACGTGGCCTGAACTGGCGCTGTACGCTTTGGAGGTGCTAGCCTGCCCTGCCGCTAGCGTGCTGTCAGAGCGGGTATTCAGTGCAGCTGGTGGCGTCATCACCGATAAGCGTACACGCCTGTCAACTGACAGCGTTGACAGGCTGACGCTTATTAAAATGAACAAAGCCTGGATTTCACCGGAATTCAAATCTCCTCCGGGGGAAAGCAGCTAAAGATTAACATTCTTTATGTATCCGATTCCTCTTCTCTACTCCTCCTCCTACTCCTCCTACATATCGTCTTTGCCTAACGCTGACCCAAAAAACGCCATTTTTTAGAGGTCCAACTGGCACTCTTTTAGCACAATTTTTCAGGAGGGCCCCCTACAGACCCTCTATTCAAACAATTTTTCCAGAGGTTCACCTACAGGCCCTCTTTTCAAACAATTTTTCCGGAGGTCCACCTACAGGCCCTCTCTTCAAACAATTTTTCCGGAGGTCCACCAACAGGCCCTCTCTCCAAACAATTTTTCCGGAGTTCCACCTACAGGCCCTCTCTCCAAACAATTTTTCCGGAGGTCCACCTACAGGCCTTCTCTCCAATTCCAGTTTCCAGTTTTATTTGCGCAAACTGCATACATTTTTATTTTAGGGTAGGTTTTAGGATAATATTAAAATAATATTACTTGCGAATCTATATTGCCCAACATTGGATACGGTAGCAAGTAGAAGACCAAACACATGCTGCCCACAGGGTTCCGCAAATTCCTGGTCCACCCGCAAATTCCTTGTCCACAATGTCAAGGAGGTCGAGGTTCTGTTGATGAGCAACAAGTCCTTCTGTACTGAAATCGCCGACAAAGTCTCATCTAAGAACCTACAGACCATTGTGGAGAAAGCGGCACAAGCTCGCCATCAAAGTGACGAACCCCTAAGCCAGACTACGCAGAGAAGTAACGAATAAATATCTCTGTAGTTATTTTGCTAAATAAAAGTTAAATAAACCCCCAAAAATTCATCTTGTTCCTGTGCTTGATCCACCCAAGTTGAATCTGTTCCATCCTGAGAAATTCCCCCCAAGGAGTCCCCACTGTAACTTGCTTCCCATACAACTACCTCACCCCCCCGACACCTGTGTCTCGCCATTGTCCACCACCTCCACAGACAACACTGGTAAATCCCCACTGTCAGCACACGGAAACAGCAAAAGTCTTGCGAATTAGGGCAGAGAATGTTCTGGGCTAGACATCAGGGAAGGGGTGACTATGGGGTTCCAGGGAGTACGTGACCACATGCAATATCCATTTAAAAGTCATGCCACACTTGATGTAGCTCATAATTGACAATTGTACCGGTTGATGCTAATAATGGGGTCCTGGTTCGTCA
>ONZH01015758.1:0-139973 GCA_900303285.1 Rhinella marina
TTTTATAGAGCCCGTTGATACGGACGCGGCGATACCTAATATGTGTACTTTTTCTTTTTTTTTACTTTATTTGGGGAAAAAGGGCGCTTTTTTAACTTTTTTTAAACTTTATTTTTTTTACTTTTTTACACTTTTTTTTACTTTCTTTTCACACTTTTCTTTTTTACTTTTTACATTTTTTTTAAACTTTATCAAGACCCATTTGGATCTTGAAGATCCAGTGGGCTTGATGGCTATACAGTGCATTGCAATAGCCATCTATTGCAATGCACTGTATCAGTGCTACACTAAGGCTGATCAGACCCTGAGGGTCTAATCAGCCTTAGCTACATGGCAACCAGGACGCTTTTTGTAAAGCGTCTGGTTGCCATGGTAACCATCGGGCCGTTGCCATTGCAGCAGCGGCCGCCCGATGGTATAGAGAGGGAGCTCCCTCCCTCTTAACCCCATGGATGCTGCGGGCGGCTACTGACCGCAGCATCTATGGGGTTAAAACAGCTGAAATCGGTGCCAGCACCGATTTCAGCTGTTAGCAGCAGAGTGTGAGCTGTAATTACAGCTCACACTCTCTGCTGATGGCAGCGGCTCCGATCCTGAGCCGCTGCCATCATACAATACAAAGCAGGAGGGGGGGCAACGGAGGCACCAGGGGGCACTACAAGGAGGGGGCACTACAAGGGGGGGCACTACAAGAAGGGGGCTATGTGGGGGCACAGAGGACTTACCTGGTTTCAGGCTGCGATCTCTCTCCAGAGTGGAGATCGCAGCCTGAAACCGGCATTTTAATACTGAAGCGCTCCGATTGGTTAGTCTGCAGAGACTAACCAATCGGAGCGCTTGCTGGCAAGGGACCACTCTGATTGGTCCCTTGCCGGCTTCCCCGACGTCTCTGCTCTCCGGGAGAGCGGAGACTCCGGGGCTGTGACACTTTATAGTGTCACAGTCCCGGTAAGCAGTTTGGACGTAACTGCGCGTCCAAATGCAGCAACTTACTTGCACTTTGGACGTACAGTTACGTCCAAATGCGCCAAAGGGTTAATAAACTAGTCTTGGCTCTGGATAGAATTTTATATCAATGCTTCAAGGTATGTTAGCCCTGCATGGCAGGTATTAAAGGGGTTGTCCAAGTTATGGAAAAAAAAATATAGCACTGTAAATCTGATGGCAGCAATATATAACTAAGTTCAGCAAGTTTTAGACAAAAAAATCTATATTTCCTCATTTCCCTGGTTCTCTTCTGGCCTTTGTTTACATGCAGTAATAACAATCTCTGCCCCTCCCCTCTCCTCTGCAAAGGCAGTGAATATAAGTGCTATGAGTACATGTCTGCCTGCTGGGATACTCAGCAGCATGTTGTTTGTGTAGGACTACAAGTCCCAGCTGTACAATGACACTGCTGATACACACAGGAAATTCTCCCTACCTGTTCTTGTACAATACAATTCCTCTATAGCTCCTTGCCCAGCATTTGTCTCCTCTCACTGCTGTAGCTACTATTTGTTGTAAAGCCTTGAGCCCTCAGTTTGTTCTGGCTGAAGGGGTTAATGTTTTATCTGAAGGAATGCAGGGAGAGAGCAGATAGCAGGAGCCCGGCAAAGAAAGGGTGTGTGGCCAGTGACGTCTCGTGTATAGACTGTTATCTCAACTCTGAGGCTTGTACACGAAACATCACAGACCAGGGAGATAAGGTGACATCACAGGTCATGTGACCCTCAGTCAACTCTGAGAAACCAGCAGCTTTAGAAACACAAAGTATATGGGAAAGTTGTTATACCTGACAAGTTAGAAACATATAAAGAACAAAAAAATAACTCGGACAACCCCTTTAATACGTCTGCACCGTGTTACTCCAAATATAGGAACCTGACTGCCCGTTGGGGTTTCCAGTAGATAATAAGTTCACAACTGTAGTTAGAAGTTGCAGAATGCAGTGTCCGGGTGCTGTGGAGCTACTCCCAGTCACTATATGTTGCTGACAAAGTCCATTAAGCTGATGAGCTCAGCGTTTACCTTTGACAGGCTTGGTATCCAGGTAATGCCAGTTGCTACAGGCCTAGAAAGTGGTAAATTGCCATCATGGAGCTGTGACATAGCCAATGTCCAGCAGGAATGGCGGCCTTTAGGGTGACTTTCTCCTCCTGCACATTTCTTAGGTTGCTTCAGTCTTCCTCACATTCTCCTCTAACTCTCCCCTATACCATAGAGGGGTATCTTTATACACGTTACTTAACAGCACCATCTAGTGGTTGAAAAATGGAATTACTGCCTAGGAGGTTCTTACAACACATCAGATATTTGAATACAGATTGCAATGACATGGCTATACAAAATACAATTTGTAGTGTCCCTTTCACACATAACATGTGGGACACTGCATTAACAATAATGGGGGATGGCACTGATCAGGCCGCTATCCGGCAAGAATCCCGGGAATTGGCAGGACAAATACTGCAGAACATGTATATCTATGGATTGTACTACAACCAGAAAATTGCACACTTGATATAATGAAAATCCTTTTATTTATTATCACAAATTACATGATTAGTATGGGATTTTTGAAAAAAAGTAAATTTTTTGGAGATTTTATTTTTTTTTTCTCCACATTGAGAAATTTTTTAATATCACATGTTCTTCACGTTTCATTTTTATTCATGTTTGATCAACTTATTTTCTTGAATTATTTTTATTTCATCCACTTCATCGTTTTGTCATTCAATTGTGCATTATCACTTGATTTTGTAGCACACAATCAGTGGCTTCATTATTTATTTATTATTGTTCACTGGTTTAGAATATATTCATATTATTGAATTTGTGGTAAAATGGTCAATTATGTTTATGATTCATATATTTTTATATATTTTTTTAAGTACATGGTTGTTATAATTCTATTCAGCTGGGTTTTGTGATCCATTCCCCTCATTGTTGGCAATCGCTGACACTTTTACCTGTGTTGCCAGCCAGCGAGCGCATTGCATCCTGCATACGCGCGTTTTTTGGTTACGTGATCGTGACTCGGTGATGACGCCAATTGCGCTATTCTTGTGCGACCCGCGTCCTCCTGACTACACAATCACGTCACCATTCCCTGCAATGCAGGACTGACTATGCGCCCTATAGTGCTGGCTCTGGATAGTTTATTTAACATACAGGTCTTTTGCTTGCGATTGGAACAATCCCTAATACTATGCACATGTTCTTGTTGCACTGAGATTGGCTGAATGAAGTTTAGGGAGGGTGTAATAATGCTTTATATTCTTGCTGAATCCACACATACTAGTACCCCTTGAAAAAGCTGACGGCGAAACGCGTGTCGGGGTGGTGATTGGTGTGGAGTATCCTGTGGCGTTTGTCAGGGGGTCAGTATTGTGATCTTTAATTGCTGTATTACATTCATTTTTATCATTGCTATTGTATTATTTCCCATTTACTTATGCACTTGCATTTTATACTGCCAGGTTGATACCCCAACTTTTCTAGTATATTTTAATTGTTTTTATACTCATGTAATTTGTGATAATAAATAAAAGGATTTTCATTATATCAAGTGTGCAATTTTCTGGTTGTAGTACAATCCATAGATATATTGGTTTCATATGCGGTGTTTATATGGGTTGTTGTTACCTTGGGAAGTAGTATTGGTGTATAAATACTGCTTAAATATGCTAGATTCAAAAGAAGAATCTGCGAGGTGGATACAATACAAAATACTGCAACACCTATAAACAACAATATCCACACAATTATAAGCAAAAAATCCTTTATTGATTATAAAATCAAGACAACCATAATGAATGAAATAAATCACAAGTAGTGGAAATGCATGGAAGGGGGAGATAAACAAAAGGGGCGCCGTCCACACTACACTAACTAGCCACAACACAAAAAGAAAAAGGCAGGCATATTATAAGAATTTGAATACTGAAAATCATGTGAAGTGCACCATAGGTCAAGCTAGAGTAAGAACGCCGTAATTGCAAAAAATACGTGCACTAGACATAAAAACAAGGAAAAAAACCCCACAAATTTAAGAAAAAAACATATCAGTACCAAAATAACGGTGGCAATAGTGAAAGCTGCAGACCCACACGACGGCGTCCGTTCCCGACGTTGTTTTGTCCTAAGGCGCCCCTTTTGTTTATCTCCCCTTTCCATGCATTTCTACTACTTGTGATTTATTTCATTCATTATGGTTGTCTTGATTTTATAATCAATAAAGGATTTTTTGCTTATAATTGTGTGGATATTGTTGTTTATAGGTGTTGTAATTTTTTTAACATGTTTTTACTTGTCAAATATGTTGTTATTCACCCTGTCGTATCTCTGCGCGGATCTCATTTAACCGCTCTGGGCACTTAACCTTTAGACTCCCAGCGCCGTACATGTAGACACATGGCGTCTACTCGCACGTGCGGCGGGCGTCATGGCCGGCAGGTACTCACCGCCATCGGCGGCGTCTTCATAGGCCTTTAGATGCCGCTATCACACGTGATCACGGCATCTAGTTGCGTCTAAACCCGGAAGCATACGCTTCCAGGTGGTGTACAGACACCCCGTGTGGCCAATCGGGGTGTCTGTACACGATCTGAAAGCTGTAAACCTCGCTGATGAGATTTACAGCTTTCAGACTGCAATTCTTATTCTGGCCCCTAGATGGCAGGCCAGGATAAGAAATGAGCAAATTCGGTCATTAATTCAAAATTAAAAAACCCTCATTGCTCATAAAGAAAAAATAAAAAACACAATCTATTTGCTCATATTTGAGCTTTAAAATCACAAAAAATTAAAAAAATGTTAAAAATATATAAAAGTTTAAATCACCCCCCTTTCCGTATAATTAAAAAATAAATACCTAAATAACAATAAATATACACATCATGGGTATCTCCGTGACCAAAAACGCCCGTACTTTTAAAATATAAAAAAAAATTCCAATACGGCGAATTGTGTGGCAGAAAAAAGCGACCAAATGGCGATTCGCTGTTTTGTCACTTTTTTTTTCTAAAAAAAATTAAATAAAAAGTGATCAAAAAGTCATAACACCCCAGAATGGTATCAATAAAAATTTCAGATCGCCCCACAAAAAATGATGAATGAGCCCCCATACAGCTCCACACACATAAATACCAAAAAGTTATAGGGGTCAAGATATGACAAAAAAAAAAGGCCAACTTTATAATTATTTTATCACTATCAAAACGCAGGAAAAACTATACATATTAGGTATCGCCGGATTCGTACTGACCAGTAGAATGAAAGTAACTGGTCAGTTTTAATGAATATCGAACGCTGTAAATAAAAAAACTCGTAGAACTGTAGCGGAATAGCGTTTTATTTGCAATTTCACCCGATTTGGAATTTTTTTCCCGCTTCCCACTACACCATATGCAATATTAAATGGTGGCATTGAAAAGTACAACTTGTCCCGCAAAAAAACAAGCCCTCATACAGCTATGTGAACAGAAAAATAAAACAGTTATGGCTGTTTGAAGGCAGGGAGCGCAAAACGAAAACGCAAAGCTGAAAAAACCTCAGGTACCGAAAGGGTTAAACTTCAAATCGGACCATTTCCGCTGGATCTGGCCCGGGGTCCGCACAGTGTTGAAATGATGGCGCAAGCCTCGGATCACCTGCTGCACTATCTCTTCTTCTCCTGGTTTGGGTGGTGGTGTGTGCCATCATAATCCTGCCGGTCCATCAGCTGGATCATGTATTTAAGCTCTCCAGAGCTAAATGCTGAGGATCGCCTGAATGCCATTTCGCAAAATTCGCTCTGCCTCTGAGGAGTGGACGCTGCGGCCTAGCATCCTGCGCACCTATATATTACGCAATCGCTAGACAATAGTACACTGACGATTCATACGCAATTTATATGCTCATGCGTACGTGTTCACATAAGTAGCGTACCTTTAACAATTGTATGTTCATTATTAGTGCACGAATGTTCGCAAAACACAACAGAATAACGAATGATTTGTACGCAGCTTCGACCGAATAGCTTCGTATTAAGATCGAATCTTTTAAAAAATTCGATGAACATTCATCTCTACCTCTGAGCTGCCAGCTATAAATAAATTTAGCAGTGCAATTGGACCATTAAATTGGAAGATCTTGGATATTTTCATGTCTCTCAGTAATTGTGGGTTAACCCCTTAAAATGATACTCTAAATTGGACAACAGCACATGCGCAAAACACAGGGCATATCCTGAGATAAGGATGTATGATGTCATGAATAAAGGAAGCAGGGGTGTACCTAGCCTTTCTGCTGCCTGAAATGGTGCCCCCCATGCCAAATTCTCAACCTAACCCCTTCCCTCCTGACATTATATACATACAGGGTCATACAGCGCCACATACCTCTTACATCCAGTGACATGTCTCATATAGATTTTCTCTTTCCTCATCTTCTCCATTCAAACCATACAGCCATTACATGATTTCTTTTAGCCATCTCATCTCTGCAAAGTTTGACAAACAGACATCTTAGTTTCCTAATTTCCCTCATCTTCCGACCTTCTCAACATCCCATCCTGCCATCCCCAATACTGTGCCCTCTGTGCTCCCCAATACAATACTGCAGAAACAATCCCCTTGAAAATACTAGTACCACACAGATAGTGCCCCCTTCAATAATTATTGGCACACGGTATCCTAAAAAATAACGTATGCCCAGCAAATAAAAAAGTTCCCCTGACACTTATAGTATAAACATGTCACCCAAAAATAATTGTGCTAAGCTGAAACTGTGCCTGGGTGCCCCCCATAGTAATACTGCTCCCAAAAGTCCATTCAATACTAGTAATTATATGCCAAAGTGCACTTAGTAGTAATAGTGCCCCTACAATGCCCCCAACAGTAATATTGTCCCCACTGTGCCCATACTAGTATTCATGTTCTCCATAGTCCCCCAATAGTAATAAAGTTCACCATAATGCCCCCCAGTAGTAATAATTTTCCTTATAATGTGTGACATTAGAAAAATAGCCTGTAATGTGTGCTAGTACGAAAAATGCCCCCTTAGTGTGCCAGTATATAAAATGCCCCCTTATAATGCATGCCAGTGTAAAAAATGCCCTTATAATGTGTACCAGTACAAAAACTGCCCCCCTTAAAATGTGTGCCTGTTAAAAAAAGACCCCCTTATAATGTGTGCTAGTAAAAAAAATGCACCCCTATGTGTGCCAGTACAAAAAGCGCCCCCTTATAATGTGTATCAGTGTAAACAAAAATACTTCTTTATAATGTGTATCAGTGCACAAAATGCCCCCAAAAATTCCTCCTACTGTGTGCTAGTAACGAAAATATCCCCTCTTAGTGCCCCCAGTAGAGCTTAAATCCCCATAGTGCTCCCATAATGTGTGCCTATAAAAAAAAAAAAAAAAGTCAGTGTGCCAGTATAAAAATACATCCTCTTAACACCCCCAGTAGAGCCAATGTCCTCCTTTGTGTACTGGTACAAAAATACCCCTCTTAGTGCCCACAGTTGAATATAGAGAGATGAGTGATTCTACAATGGAAGTGCTCATTTCCCACAGCCTTGCTGCCTCTTCCACTTGTCTGTGGGGGTCTGCACAGTGGGCTACATGAATTCAAAAAATGATGTAGCTAGTCATGTGAACATGATCAATGCACAGAGCAATTACTGTGGAGCCTGCATATTCCTCCAATACCTTGTTATAATTACAATATGTTCTGTTACAAAAGCGCTTGGCTGCTTATAGTAAAGGCTACATTATATCTACTCATGGGCATAGAAAGTTAATTTACTATCTTACTAGCTAATCACTATCAGGTAATAAATACACTATTAGACAGTGTTTGTTGGCTAATCATAGTATGGATGGTAGTATTTATATATAAACCCACACTGTCTATAACTTCATGGCAGTCTAAAACTATTTGGGACCTACTAATATCTTATTATCAAGGATTAAAACCAGAAAGGGCATTTGGACCTAATGGCAACTTACCACATTGATTGTACTACCATTGCCAGTAAATCATTTGATCTGAGAGCACCTATGCAAGCAGACAAAAAATGGGTTTGTGTGCGTTCACGTGTTTGATTTCAAGTGTGTGTTTGTATTAAGTGTGTGATTTAAGATTCAGTGACTTTTAGGAAGGGATTACCCGAACTCAATTGCTTTTTATTGCACTGTATTATTGTATTTTTTTCTCTTTTCTTGTGTACTCCCCATTAGTATGTGTTCCATTATTATCAACTCAGCCCAGTGCACATCTTGTCAAATGTATGCAGTCCTGGAACAGCCGTTTGAGGTAACATATCTTGGTTCAAAATGTGAACAAATTGCTAGTTTGGAATTAAGCGAGTTTCGACACTGATAAGTGTTGGCAATTTGGAAAACAGTTTGGGGTAGATGCAGGGGAGACTGGTAGTATGGAGGATCAGGAAAGTGAGGAAGCTACCTGGTAAAAGTTAGAAAGCGGGGTACAGTGAAGAGTGCCAGGGAGGCTAGCTCTGATCTGACACACCCCAACAAGTTTGCAAGGTTGGCAGATGAAGGGGATGTTAATTCAGGGGGATAGCACTGCTGCAGCTGGACACTTTCTCTGCCAGTCAGGGGAATGTCAGCTCCAGCAAACAAGGGGACCAGGAGAGCAGGGCAAGCCAGGGAAAGTGCTGGTAGTGGGAGACTCAATTATTAGGGGTACAGAGAGGGCGATCTGTCAAAGATTGGGATAGTTGAACAGTGTTTTGTCTTCCTGGTACTCAAGTTCGACATATCGCGGATCGGGTTGATAGATTACTGGGAGGGGCTGACGAAGATCCCGCAGTCATGGTCTACATTGGAACCAATGACAAAGCTAGAGGTAGGTGGAGCATCCTTTGTTTTTAGGGATTTAAGTCAGAAGCTAAGGGGGGTGGTAATTTCATTATAAGAGTGGAAGATGGTGCAGATAGTGACCTAGGGTGAAGTAATGAAACTGGGGGAGGAATGGAAGGAGGGACTAGAACAGTTCATAAGGAAAGGTGTAGGGTAAAAAATATACAAAAACCTCTCAATTGTATGTATACTAATGCCAGAAGCCTGACTAATAAAATTGGTAAACTGGAATTAGTGATGTGTGAGGAGAAAGATGACGTAGTGGTAATAACTGATTTACGGCTGGATGATAGCTATGACTGGGCGTTTAACATACAGGGTTACAGTCTGTTTAGAAAGGATTGTGAAAACCGAAGAGGGGGGTGGGGATTGTCTTTATGTAAAGTCCCGACTAAAGCCCACACTCTGAGAAGATATAAGAGAGGGAAATTAACCACTTCAGATCTGGGCCATTTACCCCCTTCCTGACCAGGCCTAATTTTGCAAATCTGACATGTGTCACTTCATGTGGTAATAACTTTGGAACGCTTTTACTTATCCAAGCGATTCTGAGACTGTTTTCTCGTGACACATTGTACTTCAAGTTAATGGTAAATTTGAGTCGATAAGTTTTAATTTTATTTATTTAAAAATCCAAAAGATAACGAAAATTTGAAAAAAATCCCTGTTTTCTAAATTTGAATATCTCTGCTTTTAAGACAGATCGTGATACCCCATAAAATACTTTTTAATTTACATTCCCCATATGTCTACTTTACGTTGGCATCATTTTGGTAGTGTCATTTTATTTTTTTAGGACAGTAGAAGGTTTAGAATTTTAGACGCAATTTTTGCAAATTTGCAAAATCAACATATTTAAGGACCAGTTCAATTCTGAAGTCACTTTGTGGGCTTACATAATAGAAACCACCCATAAATTACCCCATTTTAGAAACTACACCCCTCAAACTATTCAAAACTGGTTTTAGAAATGTTGTTAACCCTTTAAGTATTCAGGAATTAAAGCAAAATAGATGTGAAATTTCAAAATTTCACTTTTTTTTGCAGATTTTCCATTTTAATAATTTTTTTCCTGTAACACATCAAGGGTTAACAACAAAACAAAACTCAATATTTATTACCCCGATTCTGCAGTTTGCAGAAACACCCCACATGTGGTCGTAAACTGTTATTTGGGGATACACCAGGGCTCAGAAGGCGAGGAGCACCATCTGCATTTTCTAACATGGAATTTTCTGTCATGGTTTTTAGGAGCGATAATTTTTTAATTTTTTTGTGAACTGAGCTGCATGAGGGCTTATTTTTTGCGGGACACGCTGTGCTTTTTATTGACACCATGTTGGGGTATATCCGGCTTTCTGATCACTTTTTAATCAAATTTTTGGGAGGTTAACAAAAAAAAAAGCAGTTTAGGGGCATTTTTCTATATTTTATTTTTTACACCGTTCACTTGATGCGGTAGATCATGAGCCAGTTGTTACGGATGCAACGATACCAAATATGTCTGTGTTTTTTTTTTTTTTTTTTTACGTTTTACACAATAAGAGCATTTTTAGAAAAAAAAATCATGTTTTTGTGTTGCAATTTTTTAAGAGCCATTTTTTTTTTTCATTTTTCTGGCTATGATCTTGAGTGGGGGCTCATTTTTTGCAGGATGAGGTGACATTTTTATTGCTACCATTTTGGGATGCATATGACTTTTTGATTGTTTGATATTATGTTTTTTGGTAGGTGAGGCGACAAAAAAAAAGCTGTTTTGGCATAATTTTTATTAGATTTTTTTTACGCAGTTCACTTGATGGGGTAGATCATGTGATATTTTTATAGAGCCGGTCGTTGCGGACGCTGTGATACCAAATATGTCTATTTTATTTATTTATTTTTATTTGTAACATTTTTTTAATGACATATTTGGGGGGAAATTATTATTTTTTATATGATTTTTTTTTTTTTTTAATTTTACACTTTGTGTCCCCCATAAGGTCATACAAGACCTCAGGGGGACATTTAACTTCACTTATTTAATTTTATTTTTTTTTACACTTGATTTTGCCTGTAACTGGGGCTGACATAGTAGCCCCAGTTACAGGGGAAATACATCCCCAGAGAGGCTGTACAGCATAATAATATGCTGTACAGCCTCAGTGCAGGGCTTATCGGGTCTATGAGAGACCCGGCAGCTCCTGCACTCTCCCGGCCCCGGCGATCACGTGACCACCGGGCCGGAACAGGAAGCGCTATTGTGGTGAGCGCTGTGTATACAACGATCTAGAAGGCAGGGACCCCTGGGAACGGATCCTGCCTTCTCTTTGGGGTACCCTGCTGTCACTGACAGCAGGTACCCCACTGTGCAGCTGCACGATTAGCGTGCAGCTGCTATCTCTGAATGGACGTTCAGAAATGTCCATTCAGAGATAGACAACCACTTCCCGGACGTTTATATCCTATGGGCAGACGGGAAGTGGTTAATATGGGGAGTCACCAGTGGGTAGAAATACATGGTGGCAAAAACAATAATAAAATACTGATAGCAGTTTGGTATAAGCCACAGAAAATCTACTACTAAGGGAAATAGATAAGCCGGCAAATTATAATAAGGTTGCTATTATCGGGGACTTCAACTACCCAGATATAGACTGGGAAACTGAAACCTATAGATCTCATAAAGGAAACAGGTGCTTGGCAATAGCCAAAGACAAAATTAACTAATAGACCTGACAGAACAACAGAAATAGTGACCATAAAGTAATAACCTTTCAATTGTCATTTAAAAGATTGTTTCTTCAGGGAGGAACAAAAATATCAAACTTCAAAAAAGCAAAATTTGACCAGCTAAGAGAAGCCATTGGCTTCAATAACTGGGACAATGTCACAAAATGCAGTCACAAAATGGGATAACTTTAAAACCATCCTAAACTGTAATTGTGAGAGGTACATACCTTATGGGAAAAGGAACAAGTAAAAAACGATGAAGATAAAAAGAAAAAGTAAAGGAAGCAATAAATGACAAAAAGAAAGCATTTAAATCACTAAAACAGGATGGTAGCAAAGAAAAAATAGACTATGTAAAAGTCAATTATATAGATGGTAAGAAATATAAATCTGAAAGTGTCGTTTCTTTACAGATTGATGAGGGGGGAGCTGCAGACAGCCATGAGGGGAAAGCAAAGCTATTCAATATTTTTTTCTCCACTGTATTCACTGAGGAAAATAAATTGTCAGATGAAATGCAGAGTGTAAAAGTAAATTTCCCATTAAAAGTGGCCTGTTTGACCCAGGAAGAAGTGCAGCATAGACAAATTGCCAGGACCAGATGGCATACACCCCTGTAAGTAATGTCATAAACAAACCCTTATTTCTGATATTTAAGGACTCTATATTTACAGATTGGCGCTTAGCAAATGTGGTGCCAATTTAAAAAACTTAGTTCAATAGACCCTAAAACAGAGGTGCTTGTGTCTGTTACCTCCACTTAACAAATACACATGTCAGAAGACTGAAAATATGCCCTCTTGTCACCTGTGTCTATATTTCAATATTAGACTGTCAAGCTTAGATATAGTTGTCTAACGTGAGAAAGCTATATAGCATCGGTGGCTGTATGCTTCCACCGGCGCTGCCACTTCCTATATTATATCTCTTCTATCACTATACACGTATCTCCCTATGCTGCGCTCACTAGCTGTACTAAAAATTAGAAGCTCAAAGGCTGATCCCATGTTTCACCAACTGTTTGGTGTCTCCAGGGGATCGAGAAACCTTGGGGGTTTTTAATTTCTGGGGACCTCAGGAATTTTTTATATGCGACATGGCACCTAAAATCCATGTCTGCCAATTCAGGTCAGCAAAATCCATATTTTGCAGTTTGCCTCTGTGCGCCCATACAGCAGGCTACAAGCACATATGGGGTGTTGCCATAATGGGGAGAAAATGGGTAATACATACTGGGGTCCATTTTCTCCTGTAACCACGTGTGAAAGTGAAAAATTGGGGTCTTCTAGTCATTTTTCATTTTTACAGCTGTGTGCTTTTAAATCCTTTGACAAGTGTTTCTGCCTTCTGTGAAACACCTGTTAGGTCAATAGTGCCCTTTCCACCCTTAAACTGTTCGTACAGGAGTGCACTTTCCAAAATGGGGACACTTCTTGGGGTTTTCAATTTCTGGGAACCTCAGGAATTTTTTCATGCGACATGGCACCTAAAATCCATGTCTGCCAATTCAGGACTGCAAAATCCATATTTTGCAGTTTGCCTCTAGAGCCCTGCTGGGCACCCATACATCAGTTTTTGACCACATATGTGGTGTTGCTGTATTCGGGGGAAAATGGGGAACAAAATGTGGGGTGCATTTTGTCCTGTTAGCCTTTGTGAAAGTGAAAAATGTGGGTATAAAGCAACTTTTTCTTGAAAAAAATTTAATTTTCCATTCTTACTGCCAAGTGTTTCCTAATTCTAGGAAACACCTTTGAGGTCAAAGTGCTCACTGCACACCTTGAAAGATTCCTTGAGGGGTGTAGTTTCCAAAATGGGGTCACTTTTCCAATGTAGGGCCAACTCAGGGTATCTTCATATGCAACATAGCTCCGAATTACCATTCCAGCTAAATCCACTCTCCAAAAGCCATATGAAGCTCCTTCCATTCTGAACCCTGCTGTACGCCCTGTGAGGTAGTGGCAGGCCTCATTTATGAAGGACGGTATGTATCTCTGAGAGTGGTGCAGGAAACCTATTAAGGAGATGCATATCGTGGTTTGCTGTGGTACACCTGAGACGTGCCACCAAGGTACCCGGCCTTGGTGGAGTAGAAGCCAGTAAATAGAGTGTCCACTAAGATACTGTAGATAGTGGACACTGTTGCTACTTAGTATAGCTTGTATCAACTAATTTGGGCCTGGCTTTTACTAGGAATAGGCAAAGTGCTGGGTGGGTGCTTATTCCCCACGATCCCCTCTGGGTTTTATACGTGGCCCATGTCTATGATTGTTTTTAAAAGTCAGCAGAATGAAGCAGGGTGTGTCTGTTGAGTGGGAGGCTACAAATCACAGACTGCAAGGCACGTGTGAAGCAAACACTAGCCTGTGGATGGTTCTAGAGGAGACCCGAGCCTGTAGTACTTTATTTTGGATGTCATGGACTGATTACCTGACCCAGCTGTAACTGAACTGTAAGTTGGCTGGAACAAGCAATAAACCGTGTTGAAGTGACTTTGTTGTGTTCTTGCCTTTCTTCAAAACTGGTCATAGGAGCCCACGGCATTACAGCCCATATATCAGGGTAACTGCACAATCAGGGTAATAAATATTAAGTTTTGTTTGGCTGTTAACCCTTGATGTGTTACAGGAAAAATTGGATTCACTTGGAGAATCTGGCAAAAAAAGTGAAATTTTAAAATTTCATCTCCATTTTCCTTTAATTCTTGTGGAACACCTAAAGGGTTAACAAAGTAGTAATAGTTTCTAAAATGGGGTCATTTATGGGTGTTTTCTAATATGTAAGCGGTCCTTTAAAAACGTGGGTTTTGAAATTTTCTTAAAAATTTATAGATTTGCTTCTATGCCTTCTAATGTCCCCAAAAAATAAAATGGCATTTACAAAATGATCCAAACATGAAGTAGATATATGGGATTTGTAAAGTATTAACTATTTTAGGAGGTATTACTATGTGTTTTAAAAGTAAGGAAATTGAAATTTTTCCTAATTGTTGGTAAATTTGGAATTTTTTTTATAAATAAAAATGAAATATTTTGACTCAAATTTACCACTGTCATGACAATGTGTGACAAGAAAATAATCTCAGAATGGCCTGGATAAGTAAAAGCGTTTAAAAGTTATCACCACATAAAGTGACACGTCAGATTTGCAAGAAATGGCCTTGTCCTTATGGTGAAAAATGACTGCGTCCTCAAGTCGTTAATAGATAACACTTATAGCATTGTGGCCAAATAATAAACAGTATTCAACACTTGTTTTGGTCAATTATTAAATAGCATACTAAATAAGGTTTGCAGGTGACTGTTATGTTCATTATAGGCCTTGGAACACCATGTTATAGCAGAGCACATTATAGGGAGGAGGTATAATAGAAGAGGAATACAGCTGTCAGCATGTTGAGGCTGATTTAGTGTGATATCAGAGAACATTACAGGGAGGGATGTAGAAGAGGAGAGAACTACAAATCGCAGCATCTCTGGGTCTTTATTATAGGATATCAGAGGATATTTCAAGGAAGGGTGTATAAGAGGAGAGGACTACAACACCCAGCATGTCCAGGCTGTTATTATGTGATATCAGAGGGCATATATGATGTCTTTCCTCTGTTACTTGTCATCTTGTATCCAATGTGTAAAGTGGTTTGGACGGAGCCCAGCACCAATCAGATGTCTAGGATCCGTCAAGGACAGAAGACCGCAAGCGGTAGTTGAGGAAAGAGAGTGTCTAATGGCCTCTATAGCGTGGCCCTGATCCACGTGCCCTGCCACATCTTGGTAGTGTGAGTTGTAAGAAACTGCAACTGAGATTTGTAACTATAGGGCTGTGAAAGACTGACACAATCAAGCTGTTTACCTGACTGTTTATTTGCCCATATTAACCGCCAAGCTTATAATAATGTAACCATCAGGCTTTGTGCCCAATGGTGACTGTAACTGCTAAGCACCGCACCTCCTGCTTAAGTAAAGTCCAGATGCAAGTGTCCGTCTCAGGGCTGCGCCGTCCTCAAGTGGGGTCCCAGGATAGCATCATGGGTCACATATAAAACTGAACGGACCAGGCTGTTATTCTGTTCATTTACATGGTGAAGTCTGGAAGGGTTAAATAACAGCCAATGGTCCGGGTGCTAGGTTTTGGCATCTTGAACATTGGCTTTCTGTTACAGAACAAACCTGCTCCACAGAAGCAGGAAAGCCTGTGATTGTCAGGCGACCATAAATAATCAGAGATTATTCAAAATGAAGTACAGGGTGGGCCATTTATATGGATACACCTAAATAAAATGGGAATGGTTGGTGATATTAACTTTCTGTTTGTGGCACATTAGTATATGGGAGGGGGAAACTTTTCAAGATGGGTGGCGACCATGGCGGCCATTTTGAAGTCGGCCATTTTGGATCCAACTTTAGTTTTTTCAATGGGAAGAGGGTCATGTGACACATCAAACTTATCGAGAATTTCACAAGAAAAACAAAAAACAATGGTGTTTTTGGTTTTAACGTAACTTTATTATTTCATGAGTTATTTACAAGTTTCTGACCACTTATAAAATGTATTCAAAGTGCTGCCCATTGTGTTGGATTGTCAATGCAACCCTCTTCTCCCACTCTTCACACACTGATAGCAACACCGCAGAAAAAATTCTAGCACAGGCTTCCAGTATCCATAGTTTCAGGTGATGCACATCTCGTATCTTCACAGCATAGACAATTGCCTTCAGATGACCCCAAAGATAAAAATCTAAGGGGGTCAGATCGGGAGACCTTGGGGGCCATTCAACTGGTCCATGACGACCAATTCCACTTTTTCAGCTAGGAATGCTCGGACCTGACACCCATAATGTGGTGGTGCACCATCTTGCTGGAAAAACTCAGGGAACGTGCCAGCTTCAGTGCATAAAGTGCACATCATCATGTAGCAGTTGAATGAAATGAAAGCTGAGCTCTGATTGGTCACTAGGGGCAACAAGGACAGTCCTTGATAAATCAGGTCTTAAGATGTGTGCTTGAACAGATTTTTCACATGTCTGTATGATCACAGTACACCAATAACACCACAAGTCTCAGTCCCAGTGCTCTCATTGTGCCCCTTTACCATAAGTGCCAGAATGAGCCCTCATACATTAACTCAAGAGTCTGCGTTTGCCCTCATAACTGCCAACCATAGTTCGTGCCAGCCACACAACCCCTACAGATCTTAGAATTCTGGGCCCCTTGTGCTATCCACAGTGTCCCCATTAGAGATAGTGACCAACAGCACCATATAAGTGCTAGTCAGTACCCCCATAGGTTTCATCTGCTGTCTCCATAACTGTACCCCCATAATTCATACCCACTGTACCACCAAACTGCCAGCCACTGAGTCTCCATAAGTGAAAGCTCAGCCAAAGTTCTCTATAAGTTTCCACTATATTCATAGTTGTGCCATAAGTGACAGCCACAGTGCCCCGCTGATATATAAAAGGATTTCTCAGGCTGACTGCTTGGTGGTTAAACCCAAAGTGAAAAAGAGATTTTGATTATTTCCAATTTCATTTCAGTTTTACTATGAGCTATAATAATACTCACAAGAATATTTGCCATATCATATGTAAATATTGGGCTTTTCCCCTCCCCCACCACAGCACCACAGAGAGAGGGATCCACCCCCAGGGACAGGAAACCTGCAGAATAAAAAGGTGGAGCCTCTCTCCCACCTCAGTAGTTTCCTGTCCCTGGAGTGGGAGACCTGCAGTTTTTTCCCTTTAGGTCTTACCGCGGCCTGGAAATCCTAGGGGGGTCCCTAGAGGGCTGTAGGTAAATTCTGCCAGGGTCCATCGCGCGACAGGGGCGGCTGTAAGGACCCGAGGGCAAGGGGGGGTTCCAGGGGACTCTTCCTTGCCTTACGGCAGAGGCGTGGGTATCTCCGGTGAAGCAATGCCACGCGAAGACGCTGGAAGCTGTCGGAAAAGAAGAGGAATAATCTCCGGTGGGCCTAGCATTGTCTTCTTGCTTCCTCGTGCGGCGCTGTGTTACTTCCAGTCGTGCAGAGTGACGCACTTCCGGTTTCCAGCATTTGGACCGCACGACGCTTCCGGTAGTTGGAACACACGCCGACTTCTGGTGGTGCGCTTCCTTTTTTTTGAATATATAAAGCGCGCTGGGACTGTGGAATACCGTAGTTGGTGGTAATTGTTCCCTGCCCCCCCTCCACCCCGGTCAAGCAATTGGACCTGTAACCCTGAAGGTGGTGCATTACAGAGGATATGCAGCGAAGGTTTTGGGAAGATGCCTGGAGTTAAAAATATTATTTATCTCCTATTTAGAGGATCTTCTGGTCTGGATAGAAGGCACCTATATATATTACCATGGAGGAAGACAAAAGGCAGGAGGCAGCAGACAGAGCTGCGACTCTGGTTCCGGTACTTCATGTTCAGTATGTGGGGTGAGTTTCATACAATTACATGTTTCTCACTTTTGTTTTTGGTCCCCTTTTTTCCTTTAGACCAAACCTGTTGACTAAGAGAAAAAATAGGGAATGTGCTTTATGCGTGAAGTCACTCTCTTCCTCTTACGAGAAAAGGTTGTGCCAAAATTGTATAGATCGCACTGTGGCGGAAGAATCCCCATCATTTTTTAAAAACATTAAGACTTTAATTAAATTTGAAGTTAAAAATTCTCTCAAATCAGCTAAAAGAGGCAGTTCCTCTAAGGAGAGCCGTCCGTCTCATGAGGATTCCTCTGCGGACTCAGATCCTCCATTTGAATGTAGGTCTTCTGAGGAGGTATCATCCTCTAAAGAAGAGATTAAACAAAGGGCTTGCTTTTCACCAGATGACACGGATAAATTACTAAGAGCAATTCGGGCTACTATGAATTTGGAGGAGGAAAAGGTTGACAAATCTGTTAGTGATACAATGTTTGAGGGTCTGCATGAGAAAAGACGAAGAAGTTTTCTGGTGCATGAGAATATTTCTACTCTTATCAGGAATGCATAGGAAAACCGTAAGGTGTTCTTGCAGAGAAGTTTTAAAAGAAAATATCCTTTTGAGGAAGAAATTGCTTCCCCTTGGGATAAGGCCCCAAAAATTGACGTAGCTATCTCCAAGGTGTCTAGAAGGTCTTCCATGCCCTTTGAAGATTCTGGGATCCTTCGGGGCCCTTTGGAAAAGATAAGAAAGCGGAATCTTTGCTTAAAGGAGCCTGGGAGACATCTGCCTCTTCCTTTAGGCATAATATTGCTGCAACCGTTACTGCCAGATCCCTTTCTCTTTGGTTAGAGCAATTAGATATTCAGCTTAGAGAGAAATGCCCTAGAGAGCAAATCCTATCTTTCCTGCCAACTCTACAGAAGGCAGCGGATTTCTTATCGGATGCTTCTGTAGATGCCCTTAAACTGTCTGCCCAATCTGTAGCCTTAACTAATTCCGCTCGTAGGGCCTTATGGCTAAACACTTTGTGGTATTCCTTGCCGGGGGGAATTTCTATTTGGCCCAGACCTTGATGATCTTCTAGAGAAGGCGGCAGATATGAAGAAGAGGTTTACTGGTACCTTTCAGTCCACTTTTCAGTCTTTCTCATCTAGGTCCAGATGTTCCTTTCGTCCCTTAGGTAGGGGTGTTAAGAGACAGTTTAGGGACAAGGAGCAGAGTTTCAAACCCAGAAATCCAACAAGGAAGGGATTTCTATTTGGAAATCCTTCATCGGCGGATAAAAAATCATCCCAGCAATGACACCAGGTTAGCAGTGGGAGGAAGACTTCGGTCTTTCCTTCCAGCTTGGCAGGAGGTGGCAGGCCCCTGGGTTATAGACATAATTTGTTCTAATCTAAAATTAGATTTTGCCTCCTTTCCTCCGCAGAGATTCCTTGTAACCCGGACTGGCTTATTAAAAGGAAGACCTTCTCACATCTTAGGAGAAGTTCTAAAATTAATCCAAAAAGAAGTTCTGAAATCAGTTTCCCCTCAAGAGATGTCAGTAGGATATTTCTCTACGCTATTCCTAGTCCCAAAGCCGGACGGCATGTTCAGGACAATTATCAACTTAAAAAATCTAAATCAGTTCCTGAGATTGAAAAGATTCAAAATGGAAACTATAAAAACAACCATTCCATTATTGTACCCGAATTGTTTCATGGCGGTCCTGGACCTGAAGGATGCCTATTATCATGTGTCGATTCATCCAGTTCCTGAGGGTAGCAATATTCATGTATGGTCGGATGCGCCAATTTCAATTTCAGGCAATGCCTTTTGGTCTGTCCATGGCTCCAAGAATCTTCACCAAGATTGTTGCGGACATGGCTTCCTTTATCAGACTAAAGAACATCTTACTAGTCCCGTATCTGGACGACTTTCTGATAGTTGCACAGTCTTGCCTGGATTGTACGATGGCGATCAAAGAGGTTTGCAAGGTCATCCAGAATCTGGGATGGATCATAAACAAGGAGAAGTCAAAACTTACTCCACTACGCCGACAACTCTGTAAATAACTCTGGACTCATCTTTACAGAGGATTTTTTTGACAGAAGAAAAAATTCAGAAGATCCAAGATGAATTATACTCCCTGGAATCCCGATCTTTGACTATTCGGAAAGCTATATCAGTCCTGGGAACTCTTGTATCCTGCATACCGGCAGTGGAATGGGCACAGTTTCACTCTCGGCCCCTACAGATGGAGATCCTAGCAGCCTGGAAACAGGCGGGAGGTCATAGATACAAAAATACGGATTTCTTTAGCCACATTCCAGAGTCTAACATGGTGGAAGGTAAAAGATCACCTGACACAGGATATCCCCTGGAATTATCTGAAGCCAGTGATATTGACTACGGATGCAAGCCCATGGGGGTGGGGGGCGCATATTCAGAGTCAAAATTTCCAGGGGTCTTGGACTCGGATTCAAAGAACCTTTTGTTCAAACAGAAAGGAACTTCTGGCAGTAAGATTGGCCCTTCAGGCTTCCCAGCATCTGTGGCAGGCAAGTCATGTCAGAGTTCTGTCGGACAATCAGACCTTAGTGGCTTATATAAATCACCAAGGAGGAACGAGGTCAGCTTCTCTTCTCTCGGAAATATACAAAATGTTCAAAGAATTAGAGAAAAGAGTCCCACACGTTTCGGATTCTTCATATCAGAGGAAAAGAAAACACACAGGCAGACGATCTAAGCAGACATCAGCTAAGGCAGGGAGAGTGGTCCCTCAACCAGAAGGTTTTTGCGGACATCACGAGATTGTGGGGAGTACCAGTGATAGACCTGTTTGCATCCAGCCAGAATCACAAAGTAGAAAGATATTGTTCGATAAATCCAAGGGAATCCTCTTATGGGGTGGATGCCCTTCAAATAAAATGGAACTTCCCATTAAGTTATGCGTTACCCCCCTTTCAGTTAATACCTCTGGTGCTAAAAAAGATCAGGAAGGATCAGGCGTTAGTTATTTTAGTGGCTCCTTTTTGGCCCAGGAGGGCATGGTTATGTCTGCTGCGCTCAATGTTGCTCAATGTGGCGGATCCATGGGTTTTGCCGGAGATTCCGGACCTGTTATCTCAAGATCCGTTTCTTCATCCTCAGGTGCGGGTCTTCGGCTAACTGCTTGGATCTTGAGAGGCTCTTGCTGACAAAAAAGGTTTTTTCTCAGGAGCTCATTGCCACTTTGCTAAAAAGTAGGAAGCCTGTGACTGTTAAAATCTACGCTAGAGTATGGGTGAAGTTCATCCAGTGTTATAAGTTGGATCCTAAAAATCTACCTGACTCTGTATCCAGACTTCAGATTTTGGAGTTCTTACAGAAAGGCCTTTCCTTAGGTCTTGCGAAAAATACTCTTACAGTCCATGTGTCGGAATTATCTAGTCTTTTTGAACAGAATTTTGCTGGTGATCCTTTGGTGATTAGGTTTTTTAAAGCCATTGAAAAGAGTACTCCTATTTCAGGTCCTAGGGTTTCCCCTTGGGATCTGAATGTGGTTATGCAGGCGCTCACCAAACATCCTTTTTAGAGATGAGCGAATCATTCAAAAAATTATTCGCCGAACATTCGCCGAACATTTCCTAAAATTCGTATATTCGATAAATAGATTTGTTGTATTTGCGTACAAAATATACGTTATTATGTGCTATTAGCGAACATTAGCTCACTAATAACGAACGTTCATTTACAAAAACTTCTTAGAAGACGTACGCATGAGCGTACAAATAGCTTACGAATCTCAGCATACTATTGTCTAAGCGATTACGTAATACGCAGGCACGTACGAGGAGAGGCCGCGGCGTGCACTCCTCAGAGGCAGAGCGAATATTCGAGACATATATATGGTAAAGTGCAAATACATTATTATAGGTATAATATAAAAAATTTAAATATCACCTACCTAGTATGCTCACGGACACGTTTAAGTCTCTTTTCTTCTGACGCTTGTCATAGAACTGGAGCAGAGTCCCAAACTCAGTCGCAATTTGTAATCCACATAGGTAAAATTGTAATCCAAATGGGTAAAAAAAAAGCAGCAAAGGTTCCTTAAAAAACCCTCTTTCAAGGAGCTCCCCAAATAACCTGAAAAGGGGGAAAAAGGGATGAGGCGCACGAATGCGCAACTTAATTTCCTGAGTTGCCTCGTCATCCTCCCGCACTGGAGAAAGGGGCGGAACTACCAGGGAGGAGTCTGCATCGCTGAATTGAATTCGGATGCAACAGCGTATAGAGTAACTACCAGGGAAAAGTCTGCATCGCTGAATTGAATTCGTACGCGACAGCGTATAGAGTAACTAAATTATACGTAGAATAGCGTATAATTTATAGGACACGCTACGTAGCGAATGCGTACAAAAGCGAAGCGAATCACCTAATATTCAGATTTGCTTCACAGCTGAAAAATCCCAAGATTCGATATGAGTCTACGAAGCGGCAAATAGATTCGCTCATCTCTAATCCTTTTGAACAGATTTCTTCTTGCAGTATGAAGCACCTTATTTTAAAAATGACCCTTCTAGTGGCTCTCATTTCTGCATAAAGTATTAGTGAAATCCATGCAATTTCCCCATTTATGGAGATTTTGGAAGATAGGGTGATTATTTGACCAGACACGGGCTTTTTACCGAAGGTATCTTCCCAATTTCATAGATCTCAGGAAATTATACTACCTACTTTTTGTAATGCTCCCAAAAATCCAAGGGAAAGGGAATTTCATACCTTGGATGTTAGACGTTTTTTGCTTCAATATCTTAAATCCACTGACAAATGGAGAAAGTCTTCAGCCCTGTTTGTACTCTTCTCTGGTCCAAACAGGGGTATGAAGGCTACCAAAAGTTCTCTGGCGAGATGGATCAGATTAGGCATTTCTTTAGCCTATCTAGAATCTGGTCTTTCTCCACCTCTTTCGGTGAAGGCTCATTCTACACGGTCTGTCTCTACCTCTTGGGCTGAAAGATCCTCTGCCACAATTGAACAGATTTGTAAGGCGGCCACCTGGACTTCTCCTTCTACCTTTTTTCACCACTATAGGTTGGATCTTCTTTCCTCTTCTGATCTTCAAGCGGTGGTCCCTTCCTAAAAATTCTCTGTAATTCTCTCTGTGGTGCTGGTGTGGTGGAGGGGAAAAATGATGATTACTTACCGGTAATCGGATTTTCCAGACCCCACGACAGTACCCTTCTAATTCCCTCCAGTTTCTTCAGGTGTTCTTGGCACTTGGGTATTGCAAAAAAAAAAAAAGTGATGTATTTCACTAACTGAGGTTGGAGTCCCTCTCATGCTCTGTAATCCACTGAGGTGGGAGAGAGGCTCCACCTTTTTATTCTGCAGGTTTCCTGTCCCTGGGGGTGGATCCCTCTCTCTGTGGTGCTGTCGTGGGGTCTGAAAAATCAGATTACCGGTAAGTAATCATCATTATTTTACTGAGTGAGCTTGTGCTGAGAATTTCTACCCCCAATAAACCATGTCTGACATTCCACAAGGGAGAAGTTTTACCTAATCCTCTTGCTCCCCGTCAACTCAAAATTATAAATGAAACAAATTTACCTGTAGAGACTGATATTTCATTGCATGTGTTATCTTACCATCTCACATAGTGCTGCTTCAGTTTTCTGTCTACAGGAGAAGTACAGTATTTCATATAAAAAATTCCCACAACTGTTCCTTTGTGGTGTACATGCTGCAATGTCCATGTAGGCAGGACCGTGTAGCCCATACTGTTACATTTGAATACTCATTATTCTAATTTCAGAAGGGGTAAATTAAATCACAGTCTTTCTAGACACTGTTCACTTCAGCCAGATAAAGACCCTCATGCTCAGTTTATTTTGGAACAAATTCCTATCACTGTCTGTAATAGATTTGCTTTTTTAGTTAAAAGCGTTTTAAGAGATTTTTTTACTGACGACCTGGATAGGTCATCAGTATCTGATCGGTGGGTGTCAGATACCCGGGACCCCAGCTGATCAGCTTTTTAAAGAAGGCTTACAGACTCAGAGGCGCACCGACAGGGGGGTCCAGCGGGTTTGGACCCTCCCTAGAACCATCACTCTTTTTTTTTTTAATTCCACAGGGCCGCACCACCGATCGCCACAGGCGGCGCGGCCCTGGTTCTAAATGCGGGCAGTGGATAGGAGATGAGCGCTTCCATTGTGGAAGCGCTCATCTCCATATTTATCTGTATCGCCGTCCTCAGGACAGCGATACAGATGGATGTGCTGCGGCAGGGCAGGGGAGGGAGAGGCGTCTCCCTTCCTTGTTCTTCTGATAGGCCGCAGGCACTAATGCCTGCAGCCTATCAGAGGCCAGCTCAGGTGGCACGATGACGTCATTATCATCACGCCGCCTGAGCCGGGGCAGCACACAGCAGGGACACAGGCCGGAAGAGGCCTGCATCGCATCGCTGCTGATGGAGGTAAGTATTAGTGTTTTTTTTTCTTAATAGATGCTACATAATAGGGGGGCACATGGCCCATTTTTTTGGGGGGGGGGCTTGCACTATGGGGGCATCTGAAAACTGGCAATTTCTTACTATCCCATTTTTTTGGGGAGCATTTTATTCTTGCCTATTTTGTGGGGGGCACTATGGGGGCATTTCTTTACTGGCATTTGGTGGCACTATAAGGGCATCATTCGGGGGCACTATGGGGGCATCTGGTGGCTCTAAAGGGGAATTTTTACTGGGTCATTATAGGGGACACTATGGCATCTGGCACTAAGGGGGCAATTTTTACTGGTGCATTATGGGGGAGAGGAGCACTATAGGGGCATCTGCTGGGGGCAATAAGCGGCATTTTTTACTGGCATATGGGCGACACTATGGGGGAGAGGAGCACTATGGGGGCATTTACTGGGGCACTATATAGGGGTATTTTATACTGGTATACATTATGGGGACATTAGCTCAACTGCGGGCACTAAGCTGGGGTATTATGGTGAGCGTTCCTACTACTGGGGGGCTATGGGGAACATGATTACTAGGATGGGCACTGTGGGGGAATTATTACTAAGTGTGCTCTGGCAGAGAATTATTTCTATTGGTGGGATTTTGGGGAGCACTGTTACTTTGGGGGGCACCCTGGCACAGTATTAGTTTAGCACAATTATTTTTGGGGAATTATTAGTGTCCGGACGCATTTATTTTTTAGGGCACTCTGTGCCAATAATTGTTGAGGGGGGCACTATCTGTGTGGTCCTAGTATTTTCAGGGGGATTGCTTCTGCAGTATAGTATTAGGGAGCACAGTATTGGGGGTGGCAGGAGGAGGTGTTCAGAAGATGTGAAGATGATGGAAATGTGGGAAACTAATGTCTGTTTGTCAATCTCTCCAGAGACGAGAGATGGCTGAAAAATCATCATGGCGGTCTGGTCCGAATGGAGAAGATGAGGAAAGAGAACGTCTACAACAAAGGTGACATCACTGGATGTAAGAGGTATGTGGCGCTATGTAGGAGAGGAGATGCTCCGGATCCTCCCCCTGCCATTTGCAGAAGGAGGATTCAGAGCTGGGTGAGGACGGCAAAGGGGCGCAGCAGGCCACGGGCAGGTGGCGGATGGTGGGGTGAACCACAGGCCTTAAGTAGGATCTGGGGAGGGAGGAGAGCGGAGGAGCTTCCTGGCTGAAGGTTGCTGTTTATTGTATAATGTGAAGCAGGCAGTGCTGCCAGGACACGCCCTCCCCTCTCTGTATGATGTGTAGAGCCGGGCCTCAACAATATCATTTTAGCTGTACAGTGTTTTATAGGCGTGGCCTATTATATTTAGGAGGGGCTTATAATAATGGGCGGGGCCAAAAAATTGATAAGCGCGCCGCATTTTCACATGCAGTAGGCACTTCAGGAAATCAGTGGGGCAAAAAATGGCGCGGAGCGCTATGTGCCCTGCATTTTTTGCTTGTTGGACCCCCCCTAGAAAAAGTTCCTGGGTGCTCCCCTGTACAGACTTACCAAGCACAGCGACGTACATTATATAGCGGCTATGCTTGCTATCGCGCTCAGCCCCATTTACTTCAGTGGGGCTGAGCTGTGCCTATGACACATGAACTTCTCGTCACTCAGCCTAGTAAAAGCAGAGAGAAGACCACGGCGCAGGAGCGGAGCTGCTGCTGCCTTCTGAAACAGCTGATCGGCAGGGGTGCTGGACACGTCCTCAGTATAAAAATCTTGGACAACCCCTTTAGGCTACATGCACACGACAGTGGTTTTTGCGGGCTCCGAGCTGCATATTTTGCGGCTCAGATCCCGACCCATTCATTTCTATGGATCTGCATCTTTTGCTCTGTGCCACGGCCCCGCGAAAAGAATAGAGCATTTCCTATTCTTGTCTTTCTATGATAGCCGCTGCATGTGCAGTCCACAAATTGCAGAACACACATGGGCCGGTATCAGTGTTTTGCGGATCTGCAAAACACAATGGTCATGTGAATGTAGCTTTAATAAGGAATGTTTTTGGATTTAGAAAAAAATGCTTTGGTCCCCTTTGGTCTTAAGGAATCAGAATATTAAAAGATCTGATCTGATTGTATATATTTATTTTTGAATGTTCATGTGGGAGTTTTGTACTTGTTACTTTTGTATTTGTTACTCAATGTTTGCACTGTATTTTATATACATGATGTTTAATACCCTCTAATATATATATATATATATATATATATATATATATATATATACTGTAGATAGATATTCATGAATATAGTGCAAACAATGAGTAACGATAGTGACAAAACTCCCAATATGAACATTCATAAATGTTCATTATTATATCTATTTTCATATGTAATGTATTGTGTATATTTTTATACAACTTTTTAAATACATTTTATAATTATATCCATCAACATCTCTCATTTTCCTGAATTAATTATATCCTGTGTACCTCCTTTTTTGTAGGTTGTTCATTTGTGTACTCCTCCCTATTTCTTGGACTTTACCCATTAGACTATTTATTTTGCTCAGTTACTCTTGGTGTCTGATGAAGACTGCGTGCCTTAGACAAAAACATTCAGAGTTGTTTTTATGGTTCATCTTTTTAATACATAGCCTTTTTGTTCAGCAACTCACTTTTATCCCCTTTTTTTATCTACACTGTCCTCTAATTTATGAAAAATCACACACCTTGTCATAAATTAAGAGCATTTGCCTAGACTGAAATCTATGCCAACTTGTAGCTGGTGTACATGTCAGTCATCATGTCTAAAACTGTCATAAATAATGATAAATGAAACCAACACCCCTCTCATGCCACACCCTCGTTTCGATTATGGTGAGGCCAGCATAGAAATACCACCAAATACTATCTTGATTTATGCACACTGGCATTTCGAATGTCACAATTCCAGGGTTTGCAACTTTATTCAATGGAAAAGCATAACTCCCTACCGTCCTGGATCCAATGGGACAGTCCAGGACTTTGGTAGCCATCTTGCAGTCCTGGGAGGGCTGAGGAATGTCTTGCTTTCAACTGTCTCTGAATTGCTAGAATGCAGACTAGAGATGAGCGAGCACTAAAATGCTCGGGTGCTCGTTATTCGAGTCGAACTTTTCCCGATGCTCGGGTGCTCGTTTCGAATAACGAACCCCATTGAAGTCAATGGGAGACTCGAGCATTTTTTGCAGGGGACCAAGGCTCTGCCTAGGGAAGGTTGGGTGAAAACCTGGAAACCTCAGAAAATGATGGAAACACCACGGAAATGGACAGGAAACAGCAGGGGCAGCATGCATGGATGCCTCTGAGGCTGCCTAATCCCACCATTACCCCAAATTCTCAGGCAACAGCCTGGTGGTTACCCTCATGGCAATTGTGCTCACCCAGACCAAGAAAGGCGAGGCAAACACCCATCACATGTTAGGGAAGCACCCAACTAGGTGCAACGAAGGTCCATCACCCCCTGCAGGTGACACCACTGCTCATGCTGGTACTGCAGCTGACATCAAGTTTAGTATCCGTTCTTATCAGTTGCTGTGGCTGTTGGTGGTAAAGTGGTGAGCATAGCTGCTTCCCAAGCAGTTGACCCGCGTTCGATTCCCGTCTATCGCAGGAGGCAAGTAAAAGAAGAACTAAAAAAAAAAATCAGTACAATATCTAATACGTCCCCCTACCCGGGTAAATTGTTTGGAGAGAGGGCCTGTAGGTGGGGGGCAGGCTGGGGGGAAGGAGGTTTCGCTGGAAGAACCAGAGGAGTGCCCCCTGGGCTAGCGTGTGTGGTGGTGACAACAGCCGGAATCGATTTGACGGCCTCTACATAACTTTGGCGTATCCAGTGCCACTTCTAAATGTAAGCCATCTTCCGAGCTGGCTGACATTTAGACCATTTTCTGTGCCTAAACCAGGCATGGAAAATGATGAATGAGATGGGCCTGCCGGCATGTCCCCTTCCCCCCCCCCGCCCACTTTTTTAGACCTGCTGTGAGCAGGGAGAAGTGGCAGAGTGGCCATCTGCGCCTGAAATACGCCTAATATAGCGAAAGGGTGGCATAATTAACGTAAGAGTTCAATGTGCTCATATCTACAGTGAAACGTCTACAATGTTGGCAACTACTGTGTAGTGGCACAATGTGCGCATAACTACTGTGAGTGGACACAATGTACTGTAGGTATAATTACTGTGGGATTGGGCGTTTATAGATATGCATCAGATGGAGTTAGTCATGGCTGAACCGCCGCTAATTGTCCCTCTTTGTGATTTTCAAAAGTTGGTAGATATGGAAAACTGTTATAGGGGGATAATAAATCCCCTCTATATGTTTTATATATTTTTTCATTTACTTACAATATGTTTATGAATATATTTTATGTTTTGCTGTAGTTCCTAACGGATTTGAAGCTGTAATTGTTTGTTCCCATACTGTATATTGTACTGGAACACATAAAGTGGATTTACACTGCCCGATATTCGAGCATGTTGTCGGGAATAAACGTTCCTGTGAATGCTCGTTCCGGACAATCTGCGTGTCTGCCAGCCGCTTATCACCCGATGAATAAGCAAAACCTTGTTCATCAGGTGATCCTGAAGTTTGTGCAGGCACATAAATTATCATTTCTGGGCGGCAGATTGTGCTGTCCAAACAGCAATCTGCTGCCCAGAAACAAAGCAGCTGTATGAGGATGAGCGATCACAATTGCGATCCCTCGTCCTCATACTGTGAAGGAGATTGCTGCATGTGAGTGTGCGGTCTCCTTCCCTGAATGAGCAGCCGACTGTCGGGAAGTAATGCTTCCATCCTGACAATCGGCTTTAGCGCTGCATGTGTAAACCCATCTTTGGCATTCTAAAGCATCATTGTCTGTCATTGATGCACTGACAGGCAATCTATTAAGCCACGTGCCTCTATGGTTGGGTTTTAGCCCTCGCCTGCTATTATAACCTATTAGTATCCTGCAATCACACCAGTGGGCTGACAGAGGAAGTAAATATAGCAAATTATATGTCTTGCTTTGGACCAGTTTACAGACAACTTGCTGTATACTGGAGTCGGTATGTAAGGTCAACCTTACCTTCTCACAAATGATAGACTGCTATCAAGAATATTCATTAACATTTCAAGGGACAAAGTCCCAATGCAGCTTGCAATTACCGTTAGCTTCTGATATCCTTGTATTTGTCCTCAGGTCACCAGCTGCTCACTTAACGCAATGACTTGCTTCATACTGTATTCATTGACTGCAGCTTAACCTGTTTAATGCTTTGAAGATGTTCTGGATTGTGATGCTATTCAATGAGTTCTATTTTCTCATTAACCTATCTCTTAACAGATAAAAGGCAGAGTGCACTGATTATTCCTATCCAGAAATGTCAAGAATAAAAGTTAAAGGGATTCTGTCACCACGATTTTGACTATTAAGTTATTTATAGCACTGGATTCAGCTGACTATAAGCATCTCCAAAACGTTATTGTTATAGGGCATAAATGAAGATCTGATGTTAAAAATACCTTTTTTATCAACTGTCAATCTCTTTCTTAAGGAGCCCAAGGGGATGTGCCAGCGATGTTGGAGCCCGGCCACGGCGATTCAGTTGGAGCCCAGGACCGCCCACCTCATTAATATTCACTTCACTGCTTGAAGCAGTGAAGCTCCGGCACGGCTGTAATCCCGCACAGGCGCAGTACATTAAGTGGTCTGCGCCGTGCGGTCTGCCGGCTACAGCTTCACAGGATGTACTGCGCCTGCGCGGGATTACAGCCGTGCCGGAGCTTCACTGCTTCAAGCAGTGAAGTGAATATTAATGAGGTAGGCGGTCCTGGGCTCCAACTGAATCGCCGTGGCCGGGCTCCAACATCGCTGGCACATCCCCTTGGGCTCCTTAAGAAAGAGATTGACAGTTGATAAAAAAGGTATTTTTAACATCAGATCTTCATTTATGCCCTATAACAATAACGTTTTGGAGATGCTTATAGTCAGCTGAATCCAGTGCTATAAATAACTTAATAGTCAAAATCGTGGTGACAGACTCCCTTTAAATGACATATATTGCAGGAACAAGTGGACAGATGTGCAAATGGTGAATACAATTCAGAAATTGATTTATGGTAATTAGGAGCAAGTGTCTAGTACCATACATATTGAATATACAGTATATATATATATTTTTTTTTAATTCAGCGCTCAGCAAGAAATTTCATTTCTTCCGAATTAATTAGTCTCAAATAGCTATAAACCTAGGAGCCCAATCTGACTAATCATATTTTTCCCACTTGGTGGCCCAATCTCAGTGTGAAGACTTGGAAGTTAAACTCTACTCAAGTAGTGGCCCCATGACAGAGTTGGGAGGTTGGCAGCAGTGGCAGCAGTGGCGTACCTATAGGGGTCGCAGCGGTCACAGTTGCGACCGGGCCCCTAAGCCATGGGGGCCCCGAGGGCCCCCCTTGCCACTTGCAGGGCCGCACCGCCAATTAGGCAGGTGCGGCCGTGCACATAGTTGAGGGCGGCGGCGGGGCAGAGGGAGATGAGCGCTTCCATTGTGGAAACGCTCCTCTCCATAGTCATCTGTATCGCCGTCCTCAGGACGGCGATACAGATGCCTGTAATGCCGGGCAGGGGAGGGAGAGGCGTCTCCCCTGCCCGTTCCTCTGATAGGCTGCAGGCACTAGGTCATCGCGCCGCCTGAGCTGTACATCGCATCGCTGCCAGCTCCATGGAGGTAAGTATAAGTGTTTATTTATTTTTTTTTTTATTGTTGTAGTCTTGGACCGGAGGGAGCTCTATTGGGGGCACTGGGGGCATTTTTACTGGCACATGGGGGGGCACTGGGGGCATTTGTACCGGCAAATAGGGGCACTGGGACAATTTTACTGGCACTGGGGGCATTATTACAGGCACTGGGGGAATTTTTACTGGCACATGGGGGCGTTGGGGGCATTTTGGGGGGCACTGGGGGCATTTTTACGGGCACTGGGGCCATTTTTACTGGCACTGGGGGCATTATTACAGGCACTGGGGCCATTTTTACTGGCATTGGGGGCATTATTACAGGCACTGGGGCCATTTTTACTGGCACATGGGGGCATTTGTTACTGGCACATGGGGGCACTGGGGGCTTTTCTTACTGGCACTGGGGGCATTTCTCAATGGCACTTGGGGGCATTTCTTAATGGCATGGGAGCACTGGGGGCATTTTTACTGGCACTGGGGGCATTTGTTACTGGCACTTGGGGGCATTTCTTAATGGCACGGGAGCACTGGGGGCATTTTTACTGGCACTGGGGTTTTTTTTTACTGGCACATGGGGGCACTGGGGGCATTTCTCAATGGCACTTGGGGGCATTTTTTAATGGCATGGGAGCACTGGGGGCATTTTTACTGGCACTGGGGGCATTTTTACTGGCACTGGGGGCATTTGTTACTGGCACTTGGGGCATTTCTTAATGGCACGGGAGCACTGGGGGCATTTTTACTGGCACTGGGGGCATTTTTTACTGGCACATGGGGGCACTGGGGGCATTTTTACTGGCACTGGGGGCATTTCTTAATGGCACGGGAGCACTGGGGGCATTTTTACTGGCACAAGGGGGCGCAGTTATTTCAGGGAGAAAGTTATGTTTACACTATTACGGGGCACTATTTGCTGGGTGCAGTTATTTTAGGACACTGTGTGCCAATAATTATTGAAGGACACTATCTGTGTGGTACTAGTGGCACAGTACTGGGGGTGGTAGGATGATTTGTCCAGAAGACAGGAGGATGGTGGAAAAGTAATAAACTAACATTTTTTTCTGTCTAACTGCAGAGATGAGAAATGGCTGAAAAATAGCGTCTGGTCTGAAAGGAGAAGATGAGGAAAGAGAAGATCTACATCAGAGGAGACGTCACTGGATGTACGAGGTATGGGGCGCTGTATTATACTGGATGTACGAGGTATGGGGCGCTGTATTATACTGGATGTAAGTGGTATGGGGCGCTGTATTATACTGGATGTACGAGGTATGGGGCACTGGATTAGGCTACATTCACACGAACATTGTGTTTTGCAGTCTGCAAATTGCGGATCCGCAAAAAAAGGATGATGTTCCGTATGGCATCCGTTTTTTTTGCAGATACACTGTAACAATGCCTATCCTTGTCCGCAAAATGGACAGAAATAGGAATGGACATACAGATGTGGACAGCACACAGTGTTCATTTAAGTGAATGGGTCCGCATCTGAGCCGCAAAATATACAGATCGGAGGCCGCAAAAACAACGTGTGAATGTAGCCTTACCCTGTATGTTCTGTAGTGATATACATAATGTTAGGAGGGAAAAGGTTAGGGTGAGAATTTGGCATGGGGGGGGGGTTCAGTTTTTGACTTGGCCGGCAGAAAAGCTAGGTGCACCAGCGCTGGGGGGGGGCCCAAGCTGAACTCTTGCACCAGGGCCCATGAGTCTTTAGCTACGCCCCTGAGTGGCAGTAACAGTGACAATAGTGGCCCCATGAGGATAGGTCATCAATATTAAAAAGCCCCAACAACCCCTTAAAGGAGCCAATTTCTTTACAGACATAAAGCTTATTTGAGGACTATGCAAGATGGCATGCAAATGCAAATATCCTATCATGAAGAGGAAGAAGAATAAAGTATGGGAATGGGGATGGAATGGTAGGTTACAGGAGCTATAGGGAAGGTGACATTCCCTAACTGTGCAAGCATGATGTGCGTACCTCTAAGGACAGTCCTGGGTGGGTGTTTTTGACCTGGGACTCAGTTCTAGAAATAAAAAGACTATGTCACCTATCATTTTTTCTGCCAGTTTTCTAGCCATGCTCTGTGACCTCTACAGAAGCATGGAGGGAGTAGATAAGCTGTGATATCACCTATTGCAAATGGTGGATCCCGTGTTATTTATGCATAGGTGTTATATGTCACTGTAATCCTGTTTGTAATGATAGGCAGGTAACTGCAGTAAAGTAATATGTACAGACCAAGAAGTGGCACCTATTATTAGGTCTAGTGGCCAGTACGACAACTGCAGTATTTTAGGATTTTTAAAAAAAATTATAGATGGTGACGGGGGGCGTGGCCTGGGCGCGGAGGGAACCAGATGCATGGTGACAGAGCTCTGAGAGCTATACTTTAATCCACCACCATCTGCTACTGCAGTTTTATTTTTGCATACTGCTCTACCCACAGCGGAGACCCTTAGGACGAGGGGATTGCCCTGAGGTGTGAATTTTCCGTTTGGGCCGAGTTTTGGAATTACGGCCTATGGACCCTCTGAAGCCCCAGTCTTTCCTACCATGCTGGCCTGACCGGAAGTGACACTGGAGCACGGAGGAGAGCGCAATACGGCGACAAACTGATGACAACCTGTACCCACTACAGGTCCCCAGAACATCACACTCCTCCACTTCTTTCACCCTGAGGGTGCGTACTGAATTTTGGCCCTGATCCTGGTCGCAGCCTGTGCGACTCTCAGTGTATCGGCCTTCCCGACATTGCAAGGCCCATTGGCGGAGGAGACGGTACCCGGGGGCTCTAACATCAGCGCAGTTAGTGGACAACACCTTGTACCCCTAGAGCCCGGCCCTGACCACTGCGGATCGTACGCTACTCCGTGCCAGCATCTACTCCAGGAGGTGACCATCCTACCTGCCGGGAGCGGTGAGTCCAAGGGACGATCCCCCTCTCTGTATAGGCCATACTGCCTTGCTACCCTTACCTACTTGCACCACACCTGGAAGCTTATCTGACTTTCCATGCTGGGGGGGCTCCTGCTGGCACTATTTTGACCTCACAACATCTGACTATAAGTCTGGCTGCAAGCCCTTCGATATATATACAGCGTCCTATAGACTGTACCTACATACCATCACGAGAGGGTCCTCGTCAGTCGACCTCAGATTACATTTCTCCAGCCCCGGTCTTTGACCCGACCGAGCTTTATGACAACATTAAATCACTGTTCACTACAGAATTGTCCAAGGCAGTGGCGGACTTCACTAAGCAGATCCAGGACCTGGGTATCAGGGTATCTGACCTGGAAGAAAAGATGGATGAAGTGGCGGACGCAATGGAAGCTGATAACTCTCGTTTGGACGGGCATGCACAGCGATTGCAGGCGTTAGAATATAAATTGGAAGACCTGGAAAACCGTAACCGTAGAGCCAATATTCGGATCAGAGGCATGCCTGCAACCTACAGTTCTCAATTTATTCCAAGCCTTATTACCTCAAGTGGACTCTAACATGTTTAGAATGGATCGGGTTCACAGGGCTCTGGGCCGCCCAAGGAATCCAAATGTGCCTCGGGACATTGTATTGAAGTTGCACTACCCTGAAATGCGAGACCAACTTTTGGCTGCAGCTCGCGATTTACAAGCTCTCCCAGGGGTTGATTCCATTGTATGCTGATCTGGCCCCAGTTACATTGGAAAAAAGAAGATCAATGCGTCCAGTCACTTTGGCCCTTTCAAAGGGCCCAAATATGCTACAGATGGGGCTTCCCCTTCCATATTGCTTGTAAGATCGGTAACCACGACTACACAATCAAAGATCTTTAGGAGGGTTTTGACATGAAGCAGTGAGAAGGTATCCCATATGACCGACCTACTGCTACTGCATCTTTACCACAACGGCAAACGAGATTATGGCACTCCCATTGCCAACCTACTCCTGCACTACCAGCACCCCCTGGGCACTCTCAGGATCCTCCCTGAAATGTGTGACACTCTGGAAAAGCCCATGAGGTGTTAGCCTATTCTAAGTCTCTACGGAACACTTCTACCTTATTGCACCATATGTCTATACTAACTAATTCATTAGGATCCCTCACTCTGGATATGGGATTTTTTGCACTTCTTTGGGTTGCTCTGTTTTGGATACGGGACTAGTCGTGTCTGTTTATTTGGGTCGAATGTTTTTCTTTTTACTACTGTTTGGCTGTGGTGATGCTTCCCCCTACCGTAGCTGATGACTGAGGGTTGTGATAGGCGTATCCTTAGCGCACGATCCGCTGTTGTTGGCTGGGGTGGAGAGGCGCGTCATTCGCCCTGTATTTACAGGATGTATTCCTGTCCCCAGCTTTTACATGTTAGATTGATGGGGCAACCCCCCTACCTTGTAGTATACATTTGGTTTTTGCCACACTGAGTACGCTATTAGCTGCGGGGCACTCGGGATCATTTTATTTTCCCAGGATCCTCTAACGAGCTCCTTCCTTTTCGAACTATGTGTTTATAATACCTGGTCATCTGAGCTTTATTGCCGTGACCACGGAAATATCTGTATTTGATCATTTTGCTTTAGTACATCCTCGGTGGCCATCCAATTGTGGTGGTGCTTTTCTTTACTGTGGGCAGCGACTGGGGATCGTGATAGGTGGATTTTTTAAGCCCGATCTGTTGTTGCTGGCTGGGGTGAGGAGGGGTACCATACAATACATATCCTCATTGTATATTATTCTTTCTATTTCTCCCTTATTAAGACTATGTACAGGTGACTCTCTTGTCATGTGGGGTAGGTTGAATGCATTTGGCATTCGTTTTGGTTTCCCCTCAGGACGATTGGAGTCACTTTCTTTTTTCATAGAGAATTAACCATCCTACCTGTCAATATTTACATCTCTGAAGACCATTTAAGCTACATTATTGACCGCCGCGTGGCGCTGTACATGGGGATTTGGGATGGATGCTGGGACCCCCCTGGATATAGAGATAGGCCATGATACGGTCGGTCTCTCCTTCTTGATCGGTTACTATGGCTTTTTGCTAGGGGGGGCCCCATCGTCCACCTCACTTCTTATTATGGAAAGGTTTGCCTTACTTATATATTCTCTCCTTTCTCCTCCCCCCTTTATTTATTTATTTATTGTTTTTTCTTTCTCTTTTCTTTCTCCCTTTTCTTTTTCCATCTTTTTTCTTGTTTTTCCTCCATATCCCCCTTCCTTTATGAGTAATTATTTGTGCTGATTGCCGCGGAGCCTGTGCTCCATGTTCCTTCCACACCTTGTGCGTTTCAGGACATGATGTCGACACGTTTGGCTCGACAAGTGGCCCCCCCATTGTTGTTATTGTTCAAATTGTTCTACCCAGTCTCCGTCTCAGGGATGTTGATTCTTTCATTGTACTGGAATTGTGTGGTTCGCGATGGGCTCTCCCGGTCTCTACTCTATCCTGTTTCCGTTCTCTCTTCTTCTCCGTATGCTCTGGACATGTTCCCCTATTTCAGGGATTAAGCATTACTTTATGTACTAGTCATGTGTAAGATCATATCACATAATGTTAGGGGGTTTAATTCTCCACAAAATAGGTGTAAAGCTTTTCTTCAATACGACAGGCTTAAACCTGATATTATTTGTATCCAAGAATCGCATTTTACTCCGACATCTTGTCCCAGGTACTTTCATAACCGGTATACTATGTTGACTCATGCACCATACCCCACTAAAAGCAGAGGAGTGGCCATTTTTATTAAAAACTCCTTACCTCTCCAGATTGAGACCACTGTTGTAGACCCAGAGGGTAGGTACATAATTGTAGTGGGTTCCTTGTATAATACCCCTTTATGTTTAATTAACTCCTACGCTCCCAATAGTCAGCCTGTAGCTTTCTCGCACCTTGGGAAAATTGTTTGACCAGCCCTATCCCTCCTCAACCGTTTGGTGTGGGGATTTTAATATGACATTTAACGCGCACCTGGACAGGTCTTCCCCTGTGGCGGACAAATTGTCCTCTAAGTCTAAAAGTTTGGTACGGCAGGTCATGCAGGAACTGGACATTGCTGACTGTTGGAGAGAGTATAATGGATCCAGGCGTGGCTATACTCATTTTTCTCCTGTGCATCATCATTACACTAGGATAGACTGGATTTTAGCTTCCACTCAACTTCTCCCGCGTTCTTTGTATGCGAGACATATCCCTTGTGCCTGGTCGGATCATGACCTGGTTTTGGTAGAATTCAATTTGGATTCTCCCTCTCAGTGTCCCTTTACCTGGAGACTGAACAAATCCCTTCTTACAGATCCCTCTATAGTAGATCGCATATCCACAGCTCTTAGGGATTATTTTGATATTAATATCTCCTCAGACACTACACCTGCAGTTAATTGGGCCGCACATAAAACTGCCATTAGAGGGGTCATCATAGCCGAGGCATCTAAGTTAAAGAAAGAACGCTCTAAAGTTCAGTCTGATTTAGAATCCAAGTTATTCAGTTTGGAACTAGCTAACCAGAGACAGCCTTCCATCTACCTTATTAAAGCTATTAAAGATACAAAGCTTCAGCTAGATGCCACGCTATTGCACCGCACCGAAAAGGCTCTGAGATTGACCCAAGCTAGATTTTATAAATTGGCTAATAAACCAGATAGGATGCTGGCAGCTAAGTTGAGAGCTAGACAACGCCTTAACACCATATACCAAATCAAAGATGCTAAGGAGCAGACTACTTCCAACCCGACTACAATCTACCAACAATTCCATATTTTTTACCAAAAATTATACTCTCCACCCTCTGACACACCCGCAGAAGATGTCTCCTCTTATCTAGCAATGCTACAGATCCCTACCCTATCCTCATCTACTAGAGAATCCATTAACCTTGATATTACTGATGAGGAAATAGATTTAGCAATAGCCTCCCTTAAAATAGGCAAATCCCCAGGCCCAGACGGGTTTTTGGCACTTTACTTTAAAAAATGTAAAGATATCTTGATACCCCATCTCAAGACCTTGTGTAATTACATCCTCCATGGGGGTAAACTACCATCTGATATACTTAATGCACTAATAACAGTGATCCCTAAGCCTGATAAGGACCCCTTATACCCTGCAAATTATCGTCCCATATCTCTGCTTAATGTTGACCTTAAAATCTTCACCTCTATTTTATCTAAACACCTCAACTGTCATCTCTCTAATCTGATCCATTATGACCAGGTGGGATTTATCCCTGGTAGACAAGCACCAGATAATGTAAGGAAAGTCTGTAATATCATCCAATTGGCTAATACGAACTCTAAGCCCTTTTCCTTATTGGCCTTGGATATTGAAAAGGCCTTTGATAGCCTTTCTTGGTCTTACCTCTACCAGGTTATGTCCGTAATGGGTATATCTGGCCCTTTTTTACGATCTATACGAACACTTTACACGACTCCCACAGCCTTCCTTAAATTACCAACTAATGACCCTACTCCTATTCCCATCTGTCGGGGTACTCGTCAGGGTTGTTCCCTCTCCCCTGCCCTCTTTGCTTTGGCTATTGCTTTGGCTAATGATTCATACTGATCCGAACATAGCAGGGGTGAAAATTGGCCTTCATGAATATAAAGTTAGTCTTTTTGCTGACGACATGCTTCTTACAATTACACGACCACTGACCACATTGCCTAATTTGATGAAGTGTTTGAATACGTTTGGTCATTATTCTGGCTTTCGGATCAATGCCAAAAAAATCGGAGATACTGCAGTGTAACATACCTCTGAATACTCGAGATCTAATCTCACTCAATTATGGTTTTAATAACAGACAATTATCTCCCTTATTTAGGAATTAATTTGCCAAAAACCCTTGACACCACTTTCGTCTCATCCCAAACCTCCACCAGGAACTAATAGACTGGAATTCTCCAACTCTCTCGTGGATAGGAAGAATACACACAGTAAAAATGGTCACTTTACCCCGGATACCATACCTCTTTCGATCCCTCCCCATCCCAATAACAGGTATGGCCCTGAAGTCTTTATAGACAGAAATCTTCTGCTTTATATGGGTATATAAGAGACCGCGTATTGCCAGGTGTATTATGCACCTACATAAAAGGGTGGGAGGGCTTTCAGTCCCTCATCTTTATAAATACTATTTAGCTGCCAGATTGATACAATTGGTATCATTTCATACCATACCTAATCCTCCACAATGGGTTATTTTGGAGTCAGATTTATTACGACCAGTGTCCCCATTGGCATTGATCTGGTCTCCTGGCATCCCTTTGAGATCAGTAGATCCAGCTTCAAAGATTCCCTACCTTATGTTACAACTTTGGAGGAAAGTGCGGTTTAAATATAAACTCCAAAGCAACATCTCCCCTATGCTCCCTCTATTTGGAAACCCCCTATTCCCCCCAGGTTTACCACTGACTGCATTTGTTTGATGGAAACATACTAGACTACGCTATATTGGTGATTTTTTACTTTGCTCTAAGCTCATGTCCAGGGCATACTTTATTTCTGCTTTTTCCCCTCCGTCTTTTGAACTCTTCAGAGTTTCTCAAGTCTTCCACTTTCTAACCTCCCAGATCCCGGCACACAGCGTGATAGACTTTACTACATTCGAAAGACTTTGCAAGTACAGAGCTTTAGAGAGAGGTACTCTCTCCTCCATCTATTCTATCCTGAATTTGCCGCTCCCAGACATCAAACTGGCATACATGCATGGATGGGAGGTGGATTTAGGGGAGACCCTCACATTAGAACAATGGTTCAAGTGTTGTACGACAATTAGTAAGGGCAGCTGGCAGGTTACCCTAATGGAAACCTCTTTAAAGATCCTACATAGAGTCTACTTAGTGCCCTCCAGATTACATCTTATATATCCAACTGTCTCTCCCTTATGCTTTAGAGGCTGCCAAGACACAAGAACCACTCTCCGTGTTTTTGTTGTCTTCAAGCACATTTTTGAATTATCAATGGCAACACGCTAAAGAAATATTGGAGTATTTTTACTTTCTTCTATTTCAGTTAATTCATTTCATCTTGTTTAGCTCATCTAAGGATTCGGGGCAGGCTGTAGTTCAGGTTAGCAGCAACACTGAATGACATATCTCTACTGTTGCTGTCATCACCTGATACCTGCCACCTTGCAAGATGACATCTTAGGTATTACAGTTCTTGTTGTATTCCTGTCTTAATGAGACTGCTTTTGCTAGTTCGTCTTGGAATTTGAAATTTGTCTTACATACATTGAATGGTATTCCAGTCTATCCCACACTACGGCATGGCAAATAAGCACACATACTCCCTAATGAGTATGGTAAGACTCATTGTGCAGGTGACACTTGACAGCTTATTACGTTGCCGGCTGTAATGTTCCTGCTGTCAACCTATAGACCGGGGTGGCCAACCTTACAGACACAAAGAGCCAGAAAAAAAAAACGTATGACTACCAGGAGTCACAAGTTATACATTTACACAAAAACTACCATAATTTTTGCCCTATAAGATGCACCTAGATTTTAGCAGAGAAAAATAAGGTCTGATGAAAAAATATTTTTTTCTTATTTTTCATTAGCAGAGAAGAAAAGAAAAAATTATTTTTCATCAGACCTCAGATCAAACTCCTAAATCAGACCCCCAATGCTCATCTAACCTAAGATAAGATCCCCAATCCTCATCAAACCTCCAAATCAAACCCCCAAAATAAGACCCACAATGCTCATATCTGACAACACAAATCAGACTCCCAGTGTCAGACCCTCAGTGCTCATATCATAATCCCCTCATGCTCAGATCAGACCCCCTCATGCTCAGATCAGACCCTCATGCTCAGATCAGACCCTCATGTTCAGATCAGTACCCCCATGCTCAGATCTGACCCCCGTGCTCAGATTAGACCCCTATGCTCAGACCAGACCCCCAATGCTCAGACCAGACCCCCATGATTAGATAAGGACCCCCCCATGCTCAGATCAGATCCCCCATGCTCAGATCAGAACATCCAATGATTAGACCCCCATACTCAGTTCTATAATTTTAAAAAATTGCCTACCGCTCCTGATTGGACACAGGGCTTCTGATCGGGCACCTGCTACTCTGCAGGTCTGATAATCTCTCTACTGTGACCTGATGTGCACAGCATCAGGTCATAGTGCGCGTCTCCACGTACTACGTTCTGACACTGTGCACATCAGGATGTAGTGGAGAGCGAGCTGGAGCTGCGGTGCCCAATCAGGAAAGAGGATCTGAGCATGGGGTGGAGAGTGCTTCCCGGCTCCACCGCTAGAGCCATACTTGAAGAGGGAGAGCCACATGAGGTTCGAGAGCCGCGGGTTGGCCACCCCAGCTACAGACCTAGTTTAAGACAAGAGCATTGGATTGTGGAAAATACATAACAAAATTTTATTTAAAAACCAAATTTTATTTCTTGTACATACAGTACACTTGCTATTTAGGTTAAATGTAAGAAGTGAATACCTTAAATTCAGTTATTAGCTAGTAAAACAATGCGCCACCTGGTGTCTTAAAGTTGTATTACAATTTATCCAATTTAGTTATAACGTCACTTCGTGACACACATCTCAGGACATGTTGAGATAGGTGATCAGTTAAGTGTGGACACATTTGTAGTCAAGCATAGTATTATGCAGTAGATTCCAGGTTAGCCAAAGTTAAATGGATTGTCCCATTGGGGCAATCTCTGTCCATATTCCGTTTCAGAAAAAATGGACATCATAGAGGATTGCGCCCAGTTTTTAGCCAGAGGGAGAGAAACTAATATGCAGCAGCTTTTGCTCTGACATTGCTCTACTATAATGATTTTCTACTACATTTGTACAGCGAAATCTAGATTCTGGATGCCAGGTCCACAACGTCACTGTCCTCCCCAGCTTTATTGCATCAGAGAATGCTCAACATCAACGTCAGTGTGCGTTGAGTTGGAGGAGGATGTGCCGAACGGTGTATCTAGGCTTACTTTTAATATTTTTACAACCCACACAAAGCTTGTGAGCAGAGGAAAAACAGCCACAGCGGTTGGGAGAAATCTGCAACCCTAAGACATCATCAGTGTCTCAATTAGCCCCTATTCAGCAAGCTGTATACTGATAGGGCATTGTCAGTAATCTTGTTGATGGCATAATATGTATTATGCCACCTTGATTGACAGCCTTCAAAGCCGTAAAGAACACAGTCAGGTTTCCAGATGCAGTTTTGGAAGCCAAAACCAGGAGTGTCTAGAACAAAAACAGAGTGTGCCTTCTTACATTTAGAACTAAATTTTTAATAATAACCGATAATATAGCTTTCTAGGTAATTGCTTAAAAATAAAAAAAAGTTTATATAGCTATAAAACCTTATAGCTATATTATCAGTTATTATTAAAAGTTAAGTTTTAAATGTAAGAAGGCATACTCAGTTTTTGTTCTAGATACTAAGGCCACTGAGATGTATGAGGTGGTTTGAGAACTGGTCAATACCCCTCCAGGTTTAATACCAAAACCAGGAGTGAATTCGAAAAAGAAAAGTTTCTGTCCTTAATACTTTCTCTACTTTTATGATCCACTACTAATTTTGGCTTCCAAAACGGCATCTGGAAACCTGAACAAATTAAAATAGTTATGAAACTACAGGCTCCATAACCACCCATTGATACTTTTTCTGTATCACACAAATATCTGAAAGCAATGCTGTCAATACCTTTTAATGCGACATCTATGATGTTAAATGTGAGGGAATCCCCAGTTGGCTGTACGGTATGTCATATTCTGCACCCAATCCCGTTGTAGTCTGGGGTCACACTCACAGACTCTTTCTTCTATAGTCTCAAAGTAGCCAGTATTCCACATAGAACTATCTTGGCATGCGGCTTCTCATTTGTATGCCTGTAGTTTATCCAGCACCCTCACGGTCTTACTTTCTGCTACAATCTTTACAGGTAACCTGGCTCATTATTCACTGTCACAACTGCTTGAGTATAGGCCTTTTTCACTGTTGAAGGGAAGGACAGTCCCTTTTATCACCACAGCCACTAGTCCCATGTGAGGAACACTCTGATCCTATGACTGGCTGCAAATTGTTGACCTGGCCCCCTTGTGTCACAAGCCAAATTGACATGACGCAATGGGGGAAGCTCACTGCTGCAGCCAGTTATTGGCTGTTGTAGCATCAAAGTAGATGTTGACATCGAGGGACCTGAGTGAGGCAACGGAGGGCCAGATAGTGAAACAGGTAAGTATGCTTACTTCGGCAGGTCTGGCCAGGAGGGGGGTCCTGCCCAAATGCCCCCAAAAAGTGGAACAATACTTTTAAATATTTACTACGATTTCTCTTATAGTTCATGAAAACTAGCAGTGTGACAAAGATCACAAAGGCCATCTACAGCTTGGATTCTTGATTGTTGGGTTAGATGAATATGGTTCGCTGCACATGCTTTATATTGTTTCTAGGTCATCTTTCTGTTATGTAAACCAACATATTTTCCATACTGGACCAGATTCAACAATAGACACATTGGGGAATATTTATGAAGGCATTAACACCACGTTTATTCATGAATCTTTGAGTTACGTTCTTAGCAAACCATCCTAATGAGACTGTCAGCATTGCAAGTATTTACATCCAGAGTATAAGCACTTAGCCAAAGGAAAAGTAGAAATAACAGTATGCCACCAAATGAGTAATCTTCTTAGTCTTTGCTCAAAAATTATTTTTCCTCAGGTGAAGCACAGCTGATGTGTGAATGAAGAGTAGAAGGGAATTACTAATTAAAAATTGTACATTAGTGTATGTTTCCATTCACAGTTTATTCATACATAAGTACTTATAAATCATTTTAATGCAAGGTTTGAACTTGTTTGAACATATTTTATCAAGGTTAGTCACTTAAAAAATGATTTTATGGAAGTATTCCATTCCAGGATCCTCAGGATAGACCATCAATATCTGATTAGTGGGAATTGCCGGCTGGCCCATCCTCTTCCCTGCCCACACTACACCCCCTTTTTCCGACACTTAGGCTCCATTCACACGTCCTGTTTTTCTTTCCTGATCCGATCCGCATCCGATCTGCAAATCATGCAGATAGGATGTGGATCCATTCATTTCAATGGGTCCTGAAAAAATCGTTGTTCCGTTCCGTTATGCAGATCCGCAAATAAAATAGAGCTTGTCCTACTTTTGTCCGCATATGCGGTCCATGTTCCCATTATAGTCAATGGGTCCGCAAAAAATGCGGATGATATGCGGAATGCATCAGTATTGCGGAAAAACTGAATGGATGCGGATGTGTAATTGGTAAAAATGGAAGGTTTTTGCGGAAACACGGATTGCAAAAAACAGACAGAAAATCTGGAAAAGAAAAATACGGATGTGTGAATGCAGCCTTAGTGTAATTTTAGGAACTCATTTTAAAGTGACCACTGTTCCTGCTGTGACCACGACCTGAGGAAGTCTATTCCACACATTCACAGTTCTTACAGTAAAGAAGCTTTGATGCCTCTGGAGACTGAACTTTTTCTTCTCCAAATTAATCATATTTGCCCTTAGACACCTCTTCTCTTGGATTTACATGTACCAATGAGCAGCAGATTGTCAGTAAGAAACAGTCGGCTGCTTGTTAAAGGGGTCGCCTCACTTCAGCAAATGGCATTTATCATGTAGATACAGTTAATACAAGCCATTACTAATGTAATGTGACTGTACATATTGCCTCCTCTGCTGGCTGAATTCATTTTTCCATCACATTATACACTGCTCATTTCTATGGTTATGACCACCCTGTAATCCATCAGCGATGGTCATGCTTGCACACTATAGGAAAAAGCGCTGGCCTCTCTGTTGGCTGGGACCTTGGGAGTGTGCATAGTTTAGCACTTTTTCCTGTAGTGTGTGAGCACAGCCACCACTGATGGATTGCAGGGTGGTCGTAACCATGGAAACAAGCAGTGTATAATTTGATGGAAAAATGAATCCAGCTAGCAAAGGAGGCAATATGGATAATAACAATACATTAGTAAGTGCCTTGTAATAACTTTACATAATAAATGTCATTTGCTGAAGTGAGACAACCCCTTTAAGGGGAGTGTTGCATGTACATGCAGTAATCACCTTCACAGTATAAGGACAAGAGATTGCTATTGCAATCACTCATCCTCATACAACTGCATTGTTTCTGGGCAGCAGATCACTGTTTAGACAGCATGATCTACCATCCAGAAAGGATAATTTAGATGTCTGCACAACAAGATTCTGCCCTTATCAGTTTAGTTACTCTCCTTTGTACTTTTTCCAGGGAATCCTTTCTGTGGACTAGTGTCCAGAACTGAACTGCATCTTTCAGATGAAGCTGCACCAAAACTTTTTAACTTGGTAATATTACATTCCTCTCCCGTGAGTCCACGCCTCTTTTAATACATGATGATATCCTGGTAGCCCTAAAATAGCTGATTGACATTGCATTCAGTTATTTAAACTTTCTTTACAAGTAACTCTCCCATTGTTACTTCCCCTAGGATATACCGTATGATGTACATAGATTGTTACACCAAGATACATAACTTTACATTTATCCATATTGAAACTCATTTGCTAAGCAGAGTGTCCAAACACTCAAAGTGTTCAAGTCAGCTTGTAGTTTACAGACAGTTTTCCATAGACTGCACAGTATTACATATTCTACTCACAAAAAGTTAGGGATATTTGGCTTTTGGGTGAAATGCATGGAAAACGTAAAAAGTTCATGCTACAGTGATATTATATCATGAAAGTAGGGCATTTAAGTAGAAGCATGCAGTGGTGATTTTCTCATCTCAAACAATATATTGAAACAAAAGCCAACAACAGTGGTGGGTATACCCCCACAAAAAAATGTCTATGTCTTAATAACTTTTTATATGGCCTTGAGCATCAATTACTTGACAATGACGTCTCATGCTATTCAAAACTTAACTTATTTTCTGCTGAGGCATGAAATCCCACTCTTCTTGAAGGGCAGCCCTCAGGTCATTGAGGTTCTGGGGTACAGAGTTACAAGCCTCTATGCGGCGACTCGGCTGTCCCCATAGGTTTTCAATGGGATTCAGGTCTGGAGAAAGTGCAGGCCACGCCTTTTGAGGTATCCCAGTCTCCAGCAGCGGTTCCCTAATGATGCGACCTCAATGAGCTGGCGCATTGTCGTCCATGAAGATGAAATTAGGCCTGCGTTATTCATGCACAAAGACTGGACTAATGTGGACTACTTATTCAAGTAGTATAGGCTTGTCACTGTACTATTCACAAAGTGTAGGGCAGTTTTGCATTGACACACCTTCTCACATTGTAACACCACCACCAGAGGCTTGTCTGGTAAAAACAGTGGCTGATGCACAGTGCTCTTCTTGACATTTTCAACATAATTTCTGCTCAACATGAATCGACTTTCATTAGTAAACAGCACTGAGGCCCACTGGTCCCTCGTACAGCATCAATGTTCTCTGGCCCATCCAAGACAATGACGCCTGTGCCTGGTGGGGTAGTTAGGTACCCTTGCAGGTCGTCTAGTATGCAGACCACTCTGATGTAAACTGTTTCAAATGGTCTGATGTGACACTTGGGTGTGGCATTCATCATCTGTGTGGCATTCATCATCTGGTTCCGCAGGGCATTGTTCACAATGAAGCGGTCATAAGTGTGGGATGTGGCCAAAGGATGTCCACTTCTATGCCTTTCTGTGACTCTTCCAGTCTCTCTGGTGCAACCTTCTAATGACACTCTGTGACACTCTAAGCTCAGTGTCCACTTCCTCTGACAGCATCCTGCTTGAAGCCTTGCAATGCCGAGGTACTGTTGATCAATTGTTGTGTCATCTTGGTCTCATGATGTCAAAATGTGAACAGCATGATAAGGAGGACTGTTAAAATACCAATTCTAGTTGGAAATTGATTGGTCGATTCATGGATCAAACACCTTTTATGAATTTTGTCATTAAGCTCCTTGTTAGAGAACAGCAAGATGTGCGAGAAGTATTGAAACATTGAAAAGTTGGACATGTGCATTCAAAGGTTTATAGAAGGTGACATTAAGCTCACCTGTAAAGGTTAGAGTGCATTTTAGGTACATCCTGAAATTTCACCCACAAGCTAAATATCCCTAACTTTTTGTGAGTAGTATAGTTTGGTGTCATGTGCATCTGGTATTTATCCAATCTTCTATATCATTAATAAATAAGTTAAATAATAGTGGATGGTGTCTGATGCGTACAGTGACTGATGACTTTTGTTCATCAGGTTACTTTGGTGGTATGCTAAAGCCTGTCTTGCTCAAGAAAGCCTTCTTGCTTTTGAATATAATGCAACACTTGAACTTTTACCTTAAGCACACTTGAAACTTAACTGTCTTTTTGCACCAGTCCATTCTGTTACAGAAGTGGGTGTAGACTAGAGATGAGCGAGCACTAAAATGCTCGGGTGCTCGTTATTCGAGTCGAATTTTTCCGGATGCTCGGGTGCTCGTTTTGAATAACGAACCCCATTGAAGTCAATGGGAGACTCGAGCATTTTTTGCAGGGGACCAAAGCTCTGCACAGGGAAGGTTGCGTGAAAACCTGGAAACCTCAGAAAATGATGGAAACACCACGGAAATGGACAGGAAACAGCAGGGACAGCATGCATGGATGCCTCTGAGGCTGCCTAATCGTACCATTACGCCAAATTCTGGGCAACAGCCTGGTGGTGACCCTCAAGACAATTGTGCTGACCCAGACCAAGATGGGCAAGGCACATGCACTGGCACATGTTAGGAAAGCACCCAACTAGGTGCAATGAAGGTCCATCACCGCCTTCGGGTGACACCACTGCCCATGCTGGCACTGCTGTCCTATCCCCCGCCCCAGGATGCAGGCATAAGCGTCTCCTTCCCCGCACCCACCCAGTAGTCCACAGCGTACACAAAGTTCTCCCAGCACAGTGCCCAGCTCTCCCCATCCCAGACGGGCAAACATGCACCACACACCCACCCTGTCCACAGCAGACACAAAGACCTCTAAGCACAGTGCCCAGCTTTCCTAATTCCAGACGGGCTAAGACGCAAACTGCACCCACCCATTAGTCTCCACACGTGGGTGGGTGCAGAGCCTTTTAGTGCCCCTCAAGACAATGTTTGTGTGCCAGTGCCGGGTAGTAACCCTCCTTGAAGTTGTGGGGGAGAGGCCTCCGGTGACCCTCAAGACAATTTTGGGAGACAGTGTATTGGCGAGCCTCCAAAAAATCGTGTGTGAGAGCCTGGAGGTGACCCTCAGAAACAATTGGTTTGAAAAAGCATGGTAGTGCACCCCTGAATGACAGTCTGTGACTGAGATTGCAGGTGAACCCGCTAAAATTGTAGTCTGGCAAACCTTGGTGGTGAACCCCTAAATTACATAGTTTGACTGAGATTGCAATTTACAGCATGGGGGTGAACCCCAGGATGACTTGTTAAGACTGAGATTGCAGTTTACAGCATGGCGGTGAACCCCAGAGTGGCTTGGTTAGACTAAGATAGCAGCTGAACCACCCAAAAATTTAGCCTGACACAGCATGGCGGTGACAACAGAATGACCAAGTTAGATGAGGTAGCAGGTGAGCCACGCAAAAATTTAGCCTGACACAGCATGGCGGTGACAACAGAGTGACCAAGTGAGACTGAGGTAGCAGGTGAAGCACATAAAATTTAACCTTGACACAGCATGGCGGTGACAACAAAGTGACCAAGTGAGACTGAGGTAGCAGGTGAAGCACATAAAATTTTACCCTGACATAGCATGGCGGTGACAACAGAGTGACCAAGTGAGACTGAGGTAGCAGGTAAAGCACATAAAATTTTACCCTGACACAGCATGGCGGTGACAACAGAGTGACCAAGTGAGACTGAGGTAGCAGGTGAACCACCCAAAAATTTACCCTGACACAGCATGGCGGTGAACCCAGAGTGACCAAGTTAGACTGAGGGAGCAGGTGAAGCACATGAAATTTTACCCTGACACAGCATGGCGGTAAACATAGAGTGACCAAGTTAGACAGAGGTAGCAGGTGAAGCACATAAAATTTTATCCTGACACAGCATGGCGGTGAACCCAGAGTGACCAAGTTAGACTGAGGTAGCAGGTGAACCACCCAAAAATTAACCCTGACACAGCATGACGGTGACACCACCAATGTCTTGGTCAGACTGAGATTGCATTCAAATGGCTGTAGGTGAGCCTCCCAAAAAATTGTTTTAAAGTGTTTGAAGTTGACTCTCCTAAAAAATTGTTTTTGAGTGTCTGTAGTTGACCCTCCTAAAAAATTGTTTTTGAGGGTCTGTAGTTGACCCTCCTAAAACATTGTTTTTGAGTGTCTGTAGTTGACCCTCCTAAAAAATTGTTTTTGAGTGTTTGTAGTTGACACTCGTAAAAAATTGATTGGAGAGAGGGCCTGTAGGTGGCCCTCTGTAAACATTGTTTGAAAACAGAGCCAGTAGGCCCTCTGAAAAATTGCCTGTTGGCTCAGCGTTTGTGTACGAAGAGAAGGAGGAGGAGATGAGTGGAATCTGATACATAAACAATGTCCATGTTGAGCTGCTTTCCCCCGGTGGAGATTTGAATTCCGGTGAAATCCAGGCTTTATTCATTTTAATAAGCGTCAGGCTGTCAGCACTGTCTGTTGACAGGCGTGTACGCTTATCAGTGATGATGCCACCAGCTGCACTGAAGACCTGCTCTGACAACACGCAAGCGGCAGGGCAGGCCAGCACCTCCAAGGCGTACAGCGCCAGTTCGGGCCACGTGTCCAGCTTTGCAACCCAGTAGTTGTATGGAGCAGAGTGATCACGCAGGACGTTGGTATGGTCAGCTACGTACTCCCTCACCATCTTTCTGAACAGCTCCCCCCTACTCTGCCTAGACTGGGGACGGGTGACATAGTCTTGCTGGGGTGACATAAAACTGGCAAAGGCCTTGGAGAGTGTTCCCCTGCCAGTGCTTGACAAGCTGCCTGCTCCCCTCCTCTCCCCCGCTAGTTGGCCCACAGAACTACATCCTCTGCCGCTAGCGGTGTCAGATGGGAAGGATAGTTTCAGCTTGTGCACCAGGGCCTGTTGATATTGATTCACTCTCATAATCCTCTCCTCTACAGGAATGAGAGTGGAAAAGTTCTGCTTGTAACGGGGGTCCAAGAGGGTGAACACCCAGTAATCGGTATTGTCAAAAATGCTTCTAACGTGAGGGTCACGGGAAAGGCAGCCTAACATGAAGCCAGCCATAGTGCACCAGAGTCCCAACACGCAAGAATTCCCTTTCCTCAGTAGGCTGACTCTCCATTTCCTCCTCCTTCAACTCCTCCTCTTAAGCCCATACACGCTCAACAGATAAGAAAAAATGAGCATAGGTACCCTCTTCAGTCTCGCCAACAGTCTCCTCCTCTTCCTCCTGTTCCTCCTCATCCTCCTCCAATACGTGCTGAGAAACAGACCTGAGGGTGCTCTGGCTATCAAGCAACGTATCTTCTTCCCCCATCTCCTGTGACAAGCGCAAAGCTTCTGACTTCATGCTGAGCAGTGACTTTTTTAGCAGACAAAGCAGCGGGATGGTGACGCTGATAATGGCGGCATCGCCGCTGACCATCTGCGTTGACTCCTCAAAGTGGCTTAACACCTAACAGATATCAGACATCCACGTCCACTCCTCATTGTAGACTTGAGGAAGCTGACTAACCTGACTACCAGTTCTCGTGGAAGTTGTCATCTGGCAGTCTACAATGGCTCTGCGGTGCTGGTAAACCCTGGCTAACATGTGTAATGTGGAATTCCATCGCGTGGGCACGTCGCACAACAGTCGGTGAGCTGGCAGTTGTAAGCGCCGTTGCACTGCCCTGAGGGTGGCAGCATCTGTAGTTGACTTACGGAAATGCACACAGATGCGTCGCACCTTGGTGAGCAAATCAGACAAATTGGAGTAGGTCTTGAGGAACCGCTGAACCACAAGATTAAACACATGGGTCAGGCATGGCACATGTGTGACTCTGCCGAGTTGCAGAGCCGCCACCAGATTACGCCCGTTGTCACACACAACCATGCCTGGTTTGAGGTTCAGCGGCGCCAGCCAAAGATCTGTCTGCGCCGTGATGCCCTGTAACAGCTCTTGGGCGGTGTGCCTTTTGTCACCTAAGCTCAGCAGTTTCAGCACCGCCTGTTGGCGCTTACCCACGGCAGTGCAGCTGCGCCTGGAGCTACTGACTGAAGGCACCGTGCTCACAGATGGTAATTGAGAGGAGGAGGAGGAGGGGTTGGAGGAAGAGGCATAATAAGCCTTATAAACTGTGACTGAGGCAGGCCCCGCAATCCTTGGTGTGGGCAGCACATGAGCGGCCCCAGGGTCAGACTCGGTCCCAGCCTCCACCAAGTTAATGTGCCGTCAGGGAGATATAGTGTCCCTGCCCGCCAGCACTTGTCCACGTGTCCGTGGTTAGGTGGACCTTCTCAGTAACCGCGTTGGTCAGGGCATGGATGATGTTCTCTGACACATGCTGGTGTAGGGCTGGGACGGCACATCGGGAAAAATAGTGACTGCTGGGGACCAAGTACCGAGGGACAGCAACCGCCATCAGGTTGCGGAAAGCCTCAGTCTCTACCAGTCTATAGGGCAGCATCTCCAGGCTCAGCAGTTTGGAGATGTGGACATTTAGGGCTTGTGCATGTGGGTGGGTGGAATTGTATTTGCACTTGCGCTCAAATGTCTGATGTAAAGACAGCTGAACGCTGCACTGGGACACATTGGTGGAGGGTGTGGAGGATTGTGGAGGTGAAGGGATGGTTGTAGGGCTGGAGGCGCTCGTGCCTGGGTCCTGGATGGGGGGTTGACTCGCAGAGCCAGCTTGTGACAGGGGAAGGAGCAGTGGTGTGACCCGCAGGAGGTGAATGGCCTTGGTTCCACTGAGTCGGGTGTTTAGCACTCATATGCCTGCGCATGCTGTAGTGGTTACTCCCCTGCTGATCCTGGTGTGGCACAGGTTGCACACCACAGTCCGTCGGTCATCCTCACTTTCTTTAAAAAACCTCCAGACTTGCGAACATCTAGGCCTCGGCACGGGAGCTTGACTCCGTGAAACAGTTGCTGATCTACCTGCTCTGGCCCTGATTCTCCCTCTGGCCACCCCACTGCCTCTTCCAACCTGTTCTGGTGCTGCACTTGCCTCCCCCTCAGAAGCACTGTCTTGAGTTGGCTTACCAACCCAGGTTGGGTCAGTCACCTCATCATCTACCAGCTCTTCCTCCGATTCCTCACTCTGCTCCCCCCTGAGACTTACTGCCCTGACAACAACGTCAATGTCTGACAACCGTGTCTCATCATCATCATCCGACACCTCTTCACACACTACTTGCACTAAGTCCACACTGTCATCACCCACAGACTGCGAAAGTTCTAAATTTTGGGCATCGGGACAGAGCAACTGCTCAGGTTGCTGTTGACCAGTGGTTTGTGTCTCTGGATAGGGTCCTGAAAAGAGTTCCTATGAGTATGCCGGATCTGAATCCATATTTTTCATGGGGGGGGCAGGCTGGGGGGAAGGAGGTTGAGCTGGAGGAGCCAGAGGTCTACTCCCTTGACTAGCGTGGGTGGACTGCGTGGAAGACTGGGTGGTGGATAAATTACTGGATGCATTGTCCGCTATCCACGTCATCACCTGTTCACACTGTTGTGGTTTCAATAGTGGTGTACCACGTGAACCAGTAAGTTGCGAGATGAAGCTAGGGAGCGAAACTCTGCGGTGTTCCACTGCTCCCTCATCAGCATGTACTGTGTCACCCTGCCCAGGACCACGGCCTCTGCCCCCTACACTATTTGAACGCCCACGTCCTCGATCCTTAGCCCTTGGGTTCAACATTTTGTATATTCACTAAACTGTCGAATTAATATCAGAGGCCAAAACCGTATTCAGTAGACAGTAGAATTACTATCTGAGGCAAAAAAACTTAGTCTTTAGACGGCGGCTATTGTACCGCAAATCACTAAATTTTTCACTGCACTGTAGGATATATAACTGAGAGAAAAAACGTATATTTTCTACACTCCGGCTAGTGTGCAGCACACGACACAATTTTGAACTGCACTGTAGTATATATGACTGAGAGGAAAAACGTAGTCTTTAGACGGCGGGTATTGCACCGCAAACCACTCAATTTTTCACTGCACTGTAGGATATAAAACTGAGAGAAAAAACGTATATTTTCTACACTCCGGCTAGTGTGAAGCACACAACAGAATTTTGCACTGCACTGTAGTATATATGACTGAGAGGAAAAACCTAGTCTTTAGACGGCGGCTATTGCACCGCAAACCATTCAATTTTTCACTGCACTGTAGGATATATAACTGAGAGAAAAAACGTATATTTTCTACACTCCGGCTAGTGTGCAGCACACGACACAATTTTGTACTGCACTGTAGTATACATGACTGAGAGGAAAAACGTAGTCTTTAGACGGCGGCTATTGCACCGCAAACCACTCAATTTTACACTGCACTGTAGGATATATAACTGAGAGAAAAAAACGTATATTTCCTACACTCCGGCTAGTGTGTAGCACATGACACACGTATTTTCTAGACTGACGCTACTGTACAGCACACGACAGAATTGTTCACTGCACTGTAGTAGTCTTTAAATGGCGGCTATTGTACCGCAAACCACTCAATTTTTCACTGCACTGTAGTATATATAACTGAGAGAAAAAAATGTATTCCCTAGACTGACGCTACTGTACAGCACACAACATAATTGTTCACTGGACTGTAGTATATATAAATGAGCGAAAAAACTTATTCCCTAGACTGCACTAGAGATCCCAGCAAGCCAAGGTACAGCAGCAGCAGCAGCAGCAGCAAAAATGAGTACTGAGAGGACTTTGGGCAATTTCTTTGGGGTCTGTGTGGACCACGTGCTGTCCCTTCTGCTACCAGTCGCTGTGCACAGTGTGCATCCAAGATGGCGGTAGCTGCACTACAAGTCCCAGCCAGCAGCCAGGAGGAGACCAAAAAAAAAGGTGCTTGTAGCCCTTGGAAGGGCTGTTGAGTTCTTTGAGAATGATTCCTGCCTAACCAACATCTAAATTGAGGCCCTAGCACTCTCCCTGACAGACAGAAGCTCTATCCCTAATCTCTTGCAGGTGGCGTCAGACGCGAGCAGCACGGGACCAGATTCTTATATTCCCAGGTCATCTGATCTGGCCAGCCAATCCCTGCTATCGACTTGTAGGGGACCCACGTGATGCTAGGAGGTACCAAAGACTCTCCTGCATGTTGATTGGCTGAGAAAAGGCGCCTAACATGCAGGAAGAGGAAGATGCCATTTCCTCGAGGATCGCGATATGCTCGTCCAAGTATCGAGCATGTACGAATACCCTAATGCTCGAACGAGCACCAAGCTCGGAAGAGCATGTTCGCTCATCTCTAGTGTAGACCCATTGTGCCAACCAACTGGTTTGGCTTTGGGTTAGTCCTAGTTGTTCTTGGGCTTTTCAAACTATGACAGGCAGGTTATTCCACATTTCTCTACCATGACAGCTCCTATTGCTGCCCTTACCCGTAAAGAAGGCAGAGATGGCCTTTTGGGCCCTTAAGCAAGCATTTTCAGCTGCTCCTGTTCTGCACCACCGTGATGTCTCTACACAGTTCTGTCTAGAGGTGGATGCATCCTCTGTGGGGGCAGGAGCTGTGTTGACTCAAAAAAATGCAGCCGGCAAGTTGGTCAGATTGTAGTACATCCAACGGTAACAGAACACAGTTCCAAACAATGTACAGTGTAAATTGTCCCAGATAGCAATGTATGGATATAGGGCAGGATGGGGATTGTAGTACTACTTCCCTTTGTCTCACCAAAGTGTCTTTCTGCAGAATCTAAGACTGACAATATTATTCTTTCAATGGTGGCGGACTCTTTTTCCCATGGGGTCTGCTGATATCAGTTGAACAACTGATCCAGCAATGCATTTCAGAAATGAACACTGTATGAATGAAGCCTTTGTTTTTTTGCTTTTTTTTTTCTAAAATTTTCTCTTTTTATACGAAGAGTTGTAATGTAGTTGGAAGAAGTTGTCATGGCGATTAGATGACATTCTCAGTATGGTGGTATTAATTATTTATATTAAGGTGGTGTCCATTTTCTGTATGGTGGTGCTATTTAGTTACAGTATGGTGGTGTTGCCCCATTATGGTTTATGGTAGGGTGGTAATACTCAGTCATAATATGGTGGCTATACTAAATGTTTAATAGCAATTACAAAAGTATTCAGCTCCAGATGCTGGTTTGAAAACTGAAGAATATATTTTGTGGGACAACTCTTTTAATTGAATGATGGAATTAGGACTCATATTAAATCCTTGGGGTCTGTGCATTCTGTTACTAACGGATGACATGTCTGGAGGAATAATGATATGACTGTTTGTCACCTTTGCTCATGGTTCTCTGCACTCACCTAGCATGTTTTCCAGGATCTGTACAAATCCGCCACACTCTGGGTCACATAAGAAAATATTAGGATCCTGAATGTCATGCTGAGCTTCTGCAAGTAATGGAATTGTAATGAAGCAATTTCATCGTTAATGAGGTGGATGCTTGGAGATGGGGTGGAGGCCACAGTTTAAGCAAGTCAAGGTTACACTCATACATCTCCTTCTAATGACAAGGGATGGGAAAGAACTGTGACTTCCGACTGTATTAAATGGTTTTATATTATTCATGAGAAACCTATTACATTTCATATCACGGTAATGGCAGCAATAGGGACATTCAAATAGTGCAGATGATAGACAATTTCCAGAAAATGGCCTCAAGTTGTTTTTATTGTGACAGATTTCATATTGCTGTGGACATGTATACTTTTATGACGTGAAACCATCTGATTCCCAAAGGTTTGAAGGTCTTAATTTAATAAATATTGTGTCCTATGTAAATTGGCTGTTATATATTATACTTTTTTGTATAAATATATGTTTACACAGAAAGGTATTTTATTATTATCTACAAAAGCAGGATAATATCTTCATAGGGCCTAAGCAGTATAAGGCCTCATGCACACAACCGTGTTTTGCGTTCTGCAAACTGTAGATCCGCAAAACACAGATACCAGCTTTTTGCATGCCACCATTTTATTTTCACCTCCTGTAAAAATGTCCTATCCTTGCCCACAAAATGGCCATATTTTTTTGCGAGGCCACGGAATGGACATGCGGATGTGGGTAGCAAATGAATGGGTCCGCAAAATACAGTCATATATATGGGGCCTAAGAAAAAAAATAATTATGCATAGTCATAAGGAAAAATTCTGTGTTGTCCAGAAGATGTTAAAGGAGATGCCATCAATATCAGACTCCTGGCACCCCAGTCGATCAGCTGCTTGTGTGAGTGCTCCTTTCTTTTCAAAGTTGACCTGCATGTCATCTCAGTGAAGTCTTCTTCAAGGTAGGTCATCAATATTATGTCACTGCATAACCCCTTTGAAGAATGATATCTTCCTGTAGCTCCTAAGACAAATTTGGAAAGCAAATTTCTGCTGAAGTAGATCTTACCATACAATTGAATTACCGGAATGTATCCTGTATATCCATGTTTTCTGTAGATTCTCCTACCCTTGTTATATGACACGATTACAGTGTATGACCACTTTCACATGGTCAGAATTTGGTCAGTATTTTTCATCAGTATTTGTAAGCCTAAGGGCTCATTCACACGGCCGTTGTGTGGCTGTGCCCGTGCTGCGGACCACAAATTGCGGTCTGCAGTGCACGGGCACCTACTGTGGTACTTCCGCATGCGGATAACGGACCCATTCACTTCAATAGGATCCGCATCCGACTGTCCGCACCGCAAAAAAGTAGTTCTATGTTTTTGCGGTGCAGAGGCACGGACAGAGACACCACGGAAGCACTCCGTAGTGCTTCCATGGGGTTCCAATCCATGCCTCTGTTCCGCACCGCGTCTCCGTGATTGGCTCCCCGATCCGTGATGCGGGGTTCACGCGGCAAGTGCCCGTGTAAACAAGCCCTAAACCAGTAGGTTAAGGACACACGATATTCAGTTATACTTTTTCTCTGTAACTTATGCTCTTGATTTTGTATTTGAAATATTAACACAAATTACTGACCAGAATATGGCCCTAGTAGTCTAAAATAAACATATAAGAATACATCAGGTGAGTTCCCCTTGTAAGTCAGAGGGGTCAATAGTCAGGCCTCCACTTATCTGATAATCAACCTTAGGATAGTCCATCAATGTTCTGAACCTGGAAAATCCCACTTAAGGATGTAGCCAAGTTACTTAGGGGCAGGGGTGTAGGCACAATGTAGCATAGGGGGCACTGTACAGGGCAGGGGGTACAGTACAAGGCAGGGGCACAGTACAGCATAGTGGGCGCAGTACAGGGCAGGAGTCACACACTGTGTGGCATGGGGGGCACAGTACAGGACAGAAGGCAAAATACAGCATAGGGGGTACAGTAGAGGGCAGGGGGCACAGTACAGCATAGAGGGCACAATACAGCATTGGGGGTAAAGTACAGAGCAGTGGCACACACAGTGCAGCATATGGGGCACAATGCAGCATAGGGGGCACAGTACAGGGCAAGGGGTACAGTACAAGGCAGGGGCGTAGTACAGGGCAAGGGGCACACACAGTGCAGCATAAAGGGTCACAGTGCATTATAGGAGGAACAGTACAGGGCAGGAGGCACACACTGTGTGGCATGGGGGGCACAGTACAGGGCAGGGGGCAAAATACTGCATAGGGGGTACAGTACAGGGCAGAGGGCACACACAGTGCAGCATAGGGGACACAGTGCATTATAGGGGGTACAGTACAGGGCAGGAGGCACACACTGGCATGGGGCACAGTACAACATAGGGGGTACAGTACAGGGCAGGGGCACACTTTGTGTGGCATGGGGGGCACAGTACAGGACAGGGGCAGAATACAGCATAGGGGGTACAGTAGAGGGCAGGGGGCACACACAGTACAGCATAGATGGCACAATACAGCATAGGGGGTACAGTACAGGGCAGGGGCACACACAGTGCAGCATATGGGGCACGATGCAGCATCGGGGGCACAGTACAGGGCAAGGGGTACAGTACAAGGCAGGGGCGCAGTACAGGACAAGGCTTGGTATCCAGGTAATGCCAGTTGGTAGTGGCCTAGAAAGTGGTAAGTGCCATCAGGGAGCTGTGACATGGCCAGTGTCCAGCAGGAATGGTGGCCTTTAGGGTGACTCTCTCCTCTGCACATTTCTTAAGTTGCTTTGGAAGCTCAGGAGCTCTCTGAGGAGCTGTCTGCTCTCCTCACTCCATGATGTTCTTCTCTCTCTATACTCACTAACCTCTCCTCTAACCATAGAGGGTGTCTATATATATCTATATGTTATGTGACAGCACCATCTAGTGGTGAAAAGGTGTAATTACTGCCTCGGATGTTCTTACAACACGAGAATTTTGAATGCAGATTACAATGCCATGGCTATCAAGAGTGACATGGCTATACAAAATACAGTTTGTAGTGTCCCTTTTACAAACATAACACAATTATGTGGGACACTGCAAGTGCATTATAGGGGGTACAGTACAGGGCAGGAGACACACACTGGCATGGGGGCACAGTACAGGGCAGGGGGCAAAATACAGCATAGGGGGTGCAGGGCACACACTGTGTGGCATGGGGGGCAGAATACAGCATGGGGGTACAGTACAGGGCAGGGGGCACACCACAGTGCAGCATAGGGGACACGGTACAGGGCAGGGGGCAGAATACAGCATAGGGGGTACAGTACAGGGCAGGGGGCACACATAGTGCAGCATAGGGAACACCGTACAGGGCAGGAGGCACAAACTTACCACTGTTGGTCAGGCTGGCAGTGAGTCTAAAGGTCGGCAGCATTGGCTGGCAGTCAGGCTGCAGTACTGTTCAGATGGCTGAGACAGTGCTGCTCTGGGTTGCTCCTGCTTCTTGGATGTCTGTGCTGCCAGAGCAGGAGGTCAGCTGGCACTACAAGGGAGGTGGGTGGGCAGGTAAGAGAGGCAGCCTGCTTGGGCAGCCAGGAGTGCAGAGGGTCACATGCAGGTAGGGTGACCAGACGTCCTCTTTTTCCCGGACATGTCCTACTTTTGGGACCTAAAAAAATGTCCGGGGGGAATTTCAAAATCGTCCGGGATTTTGTTTGACTGCCTCAAACTGTTTGAGGTAGTCGAACAAAATCATTTTAACTGTTAAAATGACCCGAACTTAACTTTATTATTTTCCGTTATAACATGGTTATAACAGAAAATAATAGTTAAAGTGGCCTTAAGGAGTTCAAAATATTTTAAAAAAACTCACCTTTTCCGCTTGTTCGCGCAGCCGGTGTCTTCTTTCTTCTTTCCCTTACAAAAGGACCTTCGGTGACGTCAGCGCGCTCATCACGTGGTCCTGCTGGTGATGCTGCTAGGAAGAAGGTAAGTATATGGTGTTTATTTTTTTCAACTTTCTGTTAGTGGCACAATATTGGCATATTACTGGGGGCACAACATTACTGGGGAGCACAATGTGGACATATTACTGGGGGCACAACATAAACTGGGGAGCACAATGTGGGCATATTACTGGGGGCACAACATAAACTGGGGAGCACAATGTAGGCACATTACTGGGTGAACAACATTACAGTGGGGCACAATGTGGGCATATTACAGGGGGGCACAATGTGGGCATATTACTGGGGGGCACCGTGTGTGCATATTATGGGGGGGACAGCTGGGCATATTACTGGGGGCACAAACAGGGCATATTACTGGAGGCACATAACTGGGCATATTACTGGGGGCACAGCTGGTCATATTACTGGGGGCACATAACTGGGCATATTACTGGGGGCACATAACTGGGCATATTACTGGGGGCACATAACTGGGCATATTACTGGGGGCATAGCTGGTCATATTACTGGGGGCATAGCTGGTCATATTACTGGGGGCACATAACAGGGCATATTACTGGGGGCACATAACTGGGCATATTACAGGAGGCACATAACTGGGCATATTACTGGGGGCACATAACTGGGCATATTACTGGGGGCCAGTGGCGTACCGCCCATAGAGGCAGACCACGCCACTGCTATGGGGCCCGCAGCACAGGGGGGCCCGGAGCGCACGGGAGGCCCCGCCCCCTACTCTGCATCATTAAGATGTGTCCTGTCCCTGCGCTCCGGGCCTCTCCTGACCCCCTCACCTCTGCTCACCGCCGCAACCCGGACGTTCCTGTGCGCTCCCACTTGCCCTGCCTCCTCCCTCATGCCGCCGGCTGCTACTGGACTCTTTTGCAGCGCGGCGAAAGAGGAGAAAGAAGACCAAGGCCCAGCCCCCTCCAGAGTGGCGTCAGGACAATGGACAAGTAAATGTAAGTTTTTATGTGTTATGTGTATGTATGTGTGTGTATGTATGTATGTATGTGTGTGTGTGTGTGTATGTATGTGTATGCATGTGTGGGTATATGCATATACTGTGCCAGACAATATACATTATACCTCTACTGTGTATATACTGTATATTGTACAGCGTGGCGCAGGGGTTATATTGTCCGGCATGGTGTAACCGCCATGCATTTGTTGTACAGTATATATTGTAATCCCTGTACCATGCTATACAATGTACAGTATAATCCATACACCATACTGTATAATATACAGTATAATCCATACACCATACTGTATAATATACAGTATAATCCGTACACCATGCTGTATAATATACAGTATAATCCATACACCATACTGTATAATATACAGTATAATCCGTACACCATGCTGTATAATATACAGTATAATCCATACACCATGCTGTATAATATACAGTATAATCCATACACCATGCTGTATAATATACAGTATAATCTATACACCATGCTGTATAATATACAGTATAATCCCTGCACCATGCTGTATAATATACAGTATAATACCTACACCATGCTGTATAATATACAGTATAATCCGTACTCCATGCTGTATAATATACAGTATAATCCGTACACCATTCTGTATAATATACAGTGTAATCCGTACACCATGCTGTATAATATACAGTGTAATCCCTACTTCATGCTGTATAATATACAGTATAATCCGTACACCATGCTGTATACTATACAGTATAATCCGTACACCATGCTGTATAATATACAGTATAATCCGTACACCATGCTGTATAATATACAGTATAATCCCTACACCATGCTGTATAATATACAGTATAATCCCTACACCATGCTGTATAATATACAGTATAATCCATCCTTGTGGCTGCCCCCATTCAGTATAGCGTCTCCTTAATTTAAAAAATAAATAAATAAATCAGTAGCTTATGTATACATTTCTTTATTGGCAAATGGGGGTGTGGCATGGGAGGAGCCAGGGCAGCATGTGGGATGGGCCGGGGTAGTGGGCGGGGTTAGGGGCCCCATTCAGATTCTTGCTATGGGGCCCAATGATTTCTATGTACGCCCCTGCTGGGGGCACATAACTGGGCATATTAATGGGGCACATAACTGGGAAATAATTACTATATGGGGCAGTAAGGGGACTTAGGTGTATACTTATGTTTTGGGCGGAGTTAGAGGCGTGGCCTAGTGCCGACAAAATTTGCAGCATTACAATTTGTCCCTCTTTCTCCATTTCCAAAGTTGGGAGGTATGGTGTACAGCAGCATAGCTCCCATTCATTTGAGTGGGAGGAGCTGAGCTGGGAGGAACTGAGCCTTCTGCTTGAAGTTCCATCTCCTATATAGTGCCTGGCACGGTGGCTGCCTCAAACATCTGATTGGTGGGAGTGCCAGGTGTCGGACCCCAACCAATCTGATATTGATGACCTATCCTAAGGATATGTCATCTATATCTGAATTCCAGAAAACCATTTTAATGATGCATTTATTTTCTTTTCAACCAACAGTCATATGAGGTTTTTTTCAATGAGATAAGTAGTATTTTTTATATGGCAGCATTTTGGCATACATATAATGTATTGCATACATTTTTTTTATTATTTTTTTGAGGGGTGGGGGTATGTGGTAAAAAACACAGCAATTGTGCCATTGTTTTTTGTGGTTTGTTTCTATGCTATTCATTGTTCGATATAAGCAACATGTTAAATTTATTCTGCAGGCCTGTTCTTTGCAGGACTGCTTGTAAGTTTAATTTGTGATATTTTTGGGTGAATAAGACTATTTGAACATTTTTTGTGCTCTTCGAGAGGCAGAATGAACAAAAATATTATGCAATATTGTAATCATTTTGTTGTATGAGTCATTATAGTTGTGGTAATTTACCTTTCTAACCAGTTAGATGAAATGGATAATACTGATAGCAGCATCTAATGGGTTAAACTGCAGAAACTGGTTAAATCTATTTCAGATTCTGACAGTGATGTCAGCTGCTTTTGAGCCTGTACCATCACTGCGCCCTAACAGTATGGCAGCTCTCGCTAACGCAAAGGTAGAACACAACAGCTCTGTACACTTATAATTTATTGGGTACGGCAGCTGATACTCTCATTCATGTGAATATCCAATATGTTTCTCCCAGAAAACTTCTTGAAGTAGTATGATACAAGTAGAAAAACAAAACAGAATTACAGCTTTATATAATTCCTGGAAATAGGTATATGTTTCTATTAGTGTAATTTTCTCCTCATAGCGGTAATGCTCAATCAGGTAATGCTAATTACCCAGGCTTCACAATTAAATACTGAATGGTTTACTTATCAAGCTGGAAAGTGGTTATTTAAGCATAATAACTATTTAACAGATACTGGCTATTAACCAAAACAGGAAGTAAGCTCATTAAGTGTAATAGGCGTAGAAAAATGGAGTGAGATCAGTACTTTGGTTACAGGGGCATAGCTGAGCTGGCTACTGTAGCATGTCGATGCTAGAGAGAGAGGGTGCCAGGGTACATAGCTAGAACTGACAGGGCCCCACAGCAAATTTTTGCATGGGGCCCCTTCTTCATGACCATCCTGGCACTGCATGTGTGCATATGTAACTATGGGTTCACATTCTCTTTTTACCATCTGTTTGACATATATGCAGGCATGGGATTCAGCCGGTTCCCTCTGATTCTCCCGATACGGTTGTTAAAATTACAGCCGGATCGGAGAACCAGGTTACCGGCTGAATCCCGATCCAGTGCGGCAGCATGAGATGAGCGCTTCCATTGTGGAAGCGCTCATCTCCCAATGTAGGGAGATAAGCACTTCCACAATGGAAGCGCTCATCTCCTGCTTTTCCTGCCCGCGCTTCACTAGCCTGACCTCGTACAGCGCCAGGACGTAGTGCGCGCACTCTGACCTGATGCTGCACACAGTCAGGTGACAGTGCAGTGCGTGAAGAGGAGCGCCAGACCTGGAGCGTAGCCGCAGCGCATGAGAGGTTTTTTATTTTAATCTGATGGTCTGATCTGAGGTCTGTTGGGGGCACAGTGGTCTGATCTGAGGTCTGATGGGGGCACAGTGGGCCGATCTGAGGTCTGATGGGGGCACAGTGGGCCGATCTGAAGTCTGATGGGGGCACAATGGGCCGGTCTGAGGTCTGATGGGGGCACAGTGGGCTGATCTGAGGTCTGATGGGGGCACAGTGGGATTATCTGAGGTCTGATGGGGGCACAGTGGGCAGATCTGAGGTCTGATGGGGGCACAGTGGGCTGATCTGAGGTCTGATGGGGGCAAAATGGGGTGGTCTGAGGTCTGATGGGGGCACAGTGGGCTTATCTGAGGTCTGATGGGGGCACAGTGGGATTATCTGAGGTCTGATGGGGGCACAGTGGGATTATATGAGGTCTGATGGGGGCACAGTGGGCCGATCTTAGGTCTAATGGGGGCACAGTGGGCCGATCTGAGGTCTGATGGGGGCACAGTGGGCCGATCTGAGGTCTGATGGGGGCACAGTGGACCGATCTGAGGTCTGATGGGGCACAGTGGGCCGATCTTAGGTCTGATGGGGGCACAGTGGGCTGATCTGAGGTGTAATGGGGCACAGTGTATTGTATTTGTTCCCATTTTGTTTTTTTTACTTTAAAATAAGATATGTGCAGTGTGCATAGGGATTTGTTCATATTTTTTTTTTATAGTCCAACAGTCTGAGAGACAGTGAACTGGGGGGCATTGCTGGCATATAGGGACCACTATGGGGGCATCTACTTGGGGCATTGCTGGCACATCATGGGGGTATTACTGGCACATTATGGGGAATACTATGGGGGTATTTATACTGGCACATCATAGGGGACACTGTGGGGGCATCTTAAACTGGCACATTATGGGGGCATTGACAGGAAGAGGAGAGGAGCACTATGTGGGCATTTACTAGGGGCATTATATAGGGATATTTTTATACACATTATAGGGGCACTAAGGGGGATGTTTTTGTACTGGCACACATTATAAGGGACATTCTTTGTACTGGTGCTCATTTTAAGTATTGAAGGTGGCAGGATGATGGAAAAGTAGGAACCTAAGATGTCTTTTCGTCAAACTGCAGAGACGAGAGATGGGTGAAAAATCATCATGGCGCCTGGTCTGAAAGGAGAAGATGAGAAAAGAGAATGTCTGCATCAGAGGAGAAGTCAATGGATGTAAGAGGTATTTGCACTGTATGCTGGATAGCACTGAATATAATGTGTATGCAAATATGTCTGTAGTGCTAGGTACAAATGTGTATAAAATGTATATGGAGCAGGTAAATCTACTGTAAGTGTAGCCTCGGTGTAATTTATATACTGTATGGTGTATATTGTATATGTGATTATGTGAGTGTAGTGTCTATATAGTCTGTTTATGTATGAGTACCTCCCAACCATCCCAGATCTGGCATAACTACTGTGTGGGGGGCACAATGGAGACTAGGCAGGGTTGGAACATGCACAGATAGACATTGGGTGGAGTTAGAGATGTGGGCCAGCGCTTAACAAAAACTTGCGGCGCTGGTAGTTTAGCTCCTTAGGCTTTTTAAAAGTGTTGTGGTATGTGTTTATATGGTGTATTTATGTATGTGTACCATAAATATGGGGCATGTATATGTAAACACGTGTCGTGACACCACGTGTCCGCTGTTTAGTACGGAACCTGTTCTTAAAAATTTGAATCCCACCCCTGCGTATACGTTGGAAAAAAGGGATACAAAAACGCAGCACACCACACTTTTGTATCCTACGGAGTCCGGCAAAAAAAGTATACTTTCTTTTACAATGGAATCCTATATATGCCACTGTATGACATCAGTCTGAGCCATCTGTTAAGGTATACTTTTTTGTATATGTTAAATGGATGGCAAAAAGGTGATGTGAACCCAGCCAAAGTGTTCCAAAATAAGCACTAGTACACAGTGGAGCTGGTGGTCTGTGTGGACTGTGTTCTACAAGGCTCATTTACTCTACTGGGAAATACAGGCCACACTACTGCATAATATACTGGAATCTACAGTATATACTGTAAATATTTTAGCCTCTACAACCAGATAATAACACCGTCATACAGTGACCCGATAACACCACCATACAGTAACTGGATAACACCACCATACAGTGACTGGATAACGGCGCCATACAGTGACTGGATAACGCCTCCATACAGTGACTGGGTAACGCCTCCATACAGTGACTGGATAACACTGCCATACAGTGACCGGATAACGCCTTCATACAGTGACTGGATAATGCCTCTATACAGTGACTGGATATAGGGTATAAGGGGGCACAATGGAGCGTATAAGAGGGCGCAGTACAGGGTAGGAGGCACACTATGGGGTATAAGGGGGCATAGTAGAGGTTAGGAGGCACAGTACAGGTGTATCCCCTTATGCCCTTGTACTGAGCTGCCAACAGTGTATGTTTAGGGGGCACAGTCCAGGGTAGGGGGGCACAGTCCAGGCTATCAGACTCATCAAAGCTGGCAGGGAGTCTAAAGCAAGAGGGTCCTGACTCCTGGCTCGCAGGCAGCAGCGGTTCTCAGAGGTGGGTGGTGGGCAGCAATTCAAAGCTGCAGCTTGGCGGGCGGGCATAGAAACATGTAGCTGGGCGCGGGACCGGTCAGCCATTCAACCATGGGGAGGTGACTGGGTGAGAAGGCGGGTGGCCATACAAACGTGTGGCGGGGCAGGATGGCAGAGCACATCCAGGGTCCATCTGAACGATTGGTGGAGCAACAGCTAACAGCAATCAGATAACAAAGTGCAGCAGCGCAGAGGAGAGGTAGGAGAATCCCTCTCTCCCTTCTCCTCTTGTTTCATTAGAGGCCGCAGTAGTAGGACAGGGGGTGTCCTACTGTCCATTCTACACCACCAGCAGTAGAATAGCCAAATAAAAAAATAAATAAAAAAATTTAATAGGGCCCTGATGGCCACCTCCCCCCCTCCCCCGCAACTGCTCTCAGGCCCTTTCTCAGCTCGGGCCCCCTCTCAGCGGCTTCCCCGATAGCTACGCCACTGGAACTTAGATACAGGGCTAGAGCATTAAAGTGAACCTTTGCTATATTCCAGCATGCCGTCTTGTCATCACCCACAATCTGTTGCCATGTTTTCTAGGGACAACAATTAAAAGAGGTGCAATGTGTATAGGGCAGCGAGCCCAGGAGAAGGGGATATGATTGGGGTGATAGTAGTGAGAATGGTGGCTGTCATGGTTAGGCACTCTGATACTCCCCTCAGCGTTTGGTGCACACTGGTGGTTCAGGGTGCCCTTGATGGTCATTAATTGTAAGGTGTAAGGCAGGGTTCCCTGGCAGCCAATGATGATATGGCAGCACAGTGTGTCGGTGCAGGCAATAATGACACCAGGTTAACAGTTCTGGTTCTTTACTGAAAAATCAAGTTCAGTTACATTTCACAGCTCTCACTATGCATGAACTGACAGTTCTTACACAAGATGCAATTTCCACATATTTCACAACTTTCACAGATGCAGTAATAGGTAAAAGGCCAAGACATTTCTTCAAAGTAATTTTCCTCACACTGCACGTCTCTAGATGACTTTTGCATATGCATCCAAAATCAGGGGTGCAGCATTTTCTCTTACACTTTGCAACCATAGGGCAGCTCCTAATATCAGAATAAGTTTCACAGGTTGCTGTACTCACAAGAAATGGTTCCACAAGGTCCCCAGTGGGATGTGGATCTTTAGAAACTTCCACAGTGTGCTTGTAAAGTGTATGCAGGTATCATAACACTTAAATCTCCTGAACAAGGTTGATATGGAGTGTATAAAGTCCTTTCATAAAACTTATCTCCACAGAGCTGCTTCATGCACCTCTTCATGACACTGGTATGCTTTACAATATTTTCTCTGTCTCTTTCTCCACTTTTCTTCTATACATATGCTTCTTTGGCTGGTCCTTATTCATTTTACTTCACTGTTTAATCACTGTCTCTTTACTCTGACCTAACTCCTCCCTATGGAGAGGGTGACCACAGCCCCACATAATTACATTTGAATAGAACTTGCCTGTTAACCGTTATCTGCTCAGTACACAGAAAATACATAGTTACACCATAAATCACATTTTTTACTTCTTGGCAGCATACCAACAGGAAATGCACATAAAACGCTTTTGCACTGGAACACTGTAGCAGTGGGACACTGGAATCGGTCTTGCTGCAATACTGTATGCTGACTTTTCATGATATCATAACATAGCAGACAATAATGTTATTGGCTCATGACAAATAAATACATGGAAAAGGCCCAAGAAAGTCCATTGCTTCTCCTGTTATCCCATTGTGAAAGCCATTAATAGATGGTAAATATAGGCGTATTTCAGCATAAAAAAATATTGTTGTGTTTGTCTTTCTTTTGGAAAATTTGGTTTGAACCAAATAACTCCATTGGTTCAGTATTTTGCAAGTTCTATTCAAATGTAATTACAGAAATTTTGGGAGAAAAAGGCAGAAAAACCACACTACACCAACATACCTTCTGCAATTTAGAACACCATGGTCTAAAATACATAAAAAAATTGAAAAAGGCCTGTTTTATATAGAACATGCTCCATCGGATGAAGTATATATGGAGCTTTTCTCCCATAGAAGCAGTGCTTGGAGTCCAACAGGGTCCCCCCTCGGCATCATAGCATAGAGAAGCATGGTTATCCACGTGGCACCAAATATCCTCCTTGCCATGTGAATAATTCCTTACAGGAGTTTTCCAGTATTACTATGGTTTTTAAAGGGAACCTGTCATCTCCGAAACACCCCCTGAACTAGAGTAAGCGTTGTATAGTGTAAAATATGCTGAATCCGAATATGTAAGTTTTATTTTCATACTCACTTCCACACCGAAGCTGTGCTCCCACAAACCAGCAGTAAAATGCATTGAGAGGACTCTTCTTTGAGTCCTCTCCATTATGTGAGTGAGCACTGGAGTCCACTGAGTGCATTTTACTGCAGGTTTGTGGGAGCACAGCGTCAGAATGGAAGCGAGTATGACGATAAAACGTACATATTCGCATTCAGCATCACTTACACTATACAACACTCACTCTAGTTCAGGGGGTAATTCGGAGATGACAGGTTCTCTTCAACTTCTTAATGCCTAATCATATGAATGTACTTGATTAGCGTTAAGGGGTTGTATAAAGCAGGTTCACGTGCTGAGCTCGCTTCATACACTGCGGGTGTTGGCTGTATAAGGGCTCTTCCACACAAGCAAGTTTTCCATCCAGATGCAATGCTTGTAGCTAGAGATGAGCGTAGTTTTTAAATATTCAATTTGGCAGCTGTGCCGAAGTTCCTCAAGAAATTTGATTAGTTACGAATAAATTAATTACGAATCACTATAAATCGGATATACCCAGGCCACTTTTCCTTAGGGTACAACCACATGGAGCTGCTGAGCTGTGGGAGGGTCGCAGCCATGCTGCGGTGAAGAACACGGCGGCCAATTAGCCTGCAGCTTTCCATTAATAATGAAGTTCATTGTTAATGGCCGCACTGCACTTTTAATGTACCTTTAAACAGGGGCTGTACCCACTTCTCCAACTCCAGCACTCTCCTGCCCTATAGGTGGGAGCCCTTCTTCTGCCATCTGCTTTTCCACCTTTTCCACATCATCTAATATCGATGAGAATATATAATCAGGAACGTCCAGCTCCTCCTCTCTCTGCATCTTGCTGACTTGGAGGACATGGAGACTTTGAAGAATGATTTTGAAGTAAAGCCAGCAAAAGATGAGGATGGTTATCATTAACTGCTTCCCAGTTTAATGCTCTCATTAAGAGAAACAAAATAAGAGTATTGCTGGTTTGATACCTTTTAACAAAAATAGAAGTAATGATGTTACATAGCGAGCTTTTGGGACATCACCAGTCCCTTCATCAAGTGTACATCAGGCGTACAAAGGCGTAACTGCTTCCCAACATGTGGCGTAATATTATGTCACATGTCGAGTCTTTAAAGATGCTGCACCATAGAGCCATAGCAACCAGGTGCCTGCTGTTTCATGCAGCAGGCACCCAAGGCTAATGTCTGCGACCAGTGGTAATGCCGATCATAAACATTTAACCTCTCAGATGCTGTGGTCAAACCTAACCATGGCATATGCGCATGTGAAATACCGGAAGCACGCACTTCTGGGTATGCCCCAGCTCCCTATGTGGCGATCAGAAGAGCCGGAGTGTGCATGCGGCAGCCTCTGTCATTGTGAATGACAGAAGGCTGCTGCATAGTAGTTTCTATGGAGCCCCTGCCTGTGACAAGGATCCACAGAAACACAGTAAAATCATCATATACTCCAATGCTTTTTAATGAAAATAAAAAAATAAAATAAAAAACAAAAAAAAAATACACATTATGGGTATCGCTGCGTGGGAAAACACCCATACTATGAAAATATTAAAAATATTCATCCCATATGGAAAAAGGTGAAAGGAAAAAAGTGTCAAAATGGCTAATTTGCTTTTTTTTGGTTGCTTCTCCTCCCACAAGAAATTAAAGGCAACCTGTGAGCTACAAAATGCACCATAATCCACAAGAATTACCTTATAGATGTTGTCATCATGTTTCTAAAGATGTTTTGTCTTAGATGTCCGATGTGCAAGATCGCTGAAAAAGGACTTTTATTCCCCTGCAGACCGTGTGTAAATGAGGTTCTTGAATTCAAGGGGCAGCGGCTTTCTCGCTTGAAGTCAACCTCGCCGCACCTCCTCCCCCCCCCTTAGTATTTGATTGACAGCCTTTGGTATAGTTTCAGATGTGATTCCATCCTAAGTTTAGCTCATGTGCCGTATTAATGCATTTCCGGTGCTTGCACATTGATCCCTGCTGTTCTGTACCTGCAGGCACAGACTCAAATGTGCGCGCACACCACAGAACTTTGCCGCATATATATGTCACTCACAGGAGCACACAAAGTACAGTGCAGCAGGGATCAATGTGCAAGCACTTGAAATGCAATCATACGGCGCATGCGTGAAACCTAGGATGGAATTACAGCTGAAACTATACCAAAGGCTGTCAATCAAATGCTAGCAAGAAAGCCACTGCCCCCTTGACTTCAAGAACCTTATTTACATACGGCGTGCAGGGGAATAAAAGTCCTTTTTCAGCGATCTTGCACATCGGACATCTAATACAAAAACATCTTTAGAAACATGATGACAACATCTAGAAGGTAATGCTTGTGGTTTATGGTGCATTTTGTAGCTGGGAGGTTCCCTTTAAATAAAAAGGGATCAAAAAGTCATACACACATTTTTTTTCCCCAATTCTACTCCATTTGGAATTTTTTCCCACTTTCTACTACATCCTATGCAATATTAAATGGTGGCATTATAAAGTAGAACTTGTCCCGCAAAAAACAAGCCCTCATACGGCTATGTGAACAGAAAAATAAGACAGGGAGACTGGGAAGACAGGGAGTTAAAAACGAAAACGCAAAAATGGAAAATCGCCTCGTCAGGAAAAGGCTAAGATCTGCCCCCCCCTAAAGGGTTCAGACTGGATGGTATTGGATGGCACTCTAGCACTGGAATAATAAAGGCTTCCATCTAATTGATATTAAGATACATATCTTAGTTTACGTCTGATGTAGGACTAAGTATAGGAATAAATAAATAAACCTGATGCAGAATAAGTCTACCTGCAGTCTCCCTCTCCAATATTCTTCTATTAATGGTTTTCAGCAAAACTGTCCCTAGTGCATGAGCACTTGCCACGTCTCTCCCTATGCTCAGCTCACAGGTCATTGGTGGAGACTGCGCGGGATGAGGGTTTTATAGGGCTGGGACATCACAGGGGATGGCTATCTGTGGATTGGCTGGCTGCACGGCATTAAGGGTGATTTTGCGTTTCCGGGCTTGTCTCCTCTACACTTAGTTTTACTTGCACCTGCTTCATATGCTTTGCTTTGCTCAACACTACTTGTAGCGAATGCATAACATCCGGACTGAATCCTGACCCATTCATTTCAATGGGTCTCTGTACATGAGTGTTGTTTTTCGTGCACCATATCTGCGTTTAGGAAAAATCCCAGCATGTTCTATATTGTGCATTTTTTACGCAGCCTTGGCTCCATAGAAGTCAATGGGGCTTGCATAAAAAATGGAAGGCATCTGGGTGCAATGTGATTATTGCTAGGAGATGTAGAGTGTTATTCTTCAGCTTTTCTTCACGCATCCAAAACTGATTGCATCCACACTGGAAAAAGTGCACACACTGAATGCAATTGCAGACAAAACTGATAAAACTTGCCTGCAAAACCATCAGTTTTTTCCTGAACAGATCCTGACACAATCCGTATTGCGCGTGTGAAAGAGGCCTAATACAGCTGATACCCACCGGCAGTGTCCAGAAACATATGACACCCACCATGGTCATTTAACCTCTCAGATACCAATGTCCATAATAACCACGGCATCAGTGGGAATATACAGAGAGAGGGGGCTCCCTCTGTCCTCCGATCAAAGTCTCAGATCACGTCCCTCTAGAAGCTTCAGGTCTTGCTGTAACTTTAGCATATTAAGGTAATTACTCTACCATGCTTCTGAGCAATGTCAGTGCTGACAGTAGATAAATTACCAGACCTAGAGGCATTTATTTCAGTTCTTCTTGCACAAGGCAGGGACTATTTTTCTTACTGTTATTTTTATCCTCCACCTTTATGCACTCCACCTTCATGATCTTCATTATGTATGATTAGTCACCAAGTTATTCCATTTTTAAAAGTAAAATAGGATATATTGAATGTGTGAATATAACATAGCATATGTAGTCTGGTATGTACATTCATACTTGCAGTGTCCATTAACACAGGGTACAACTTCATGCATGTTTGAGGGCTTAGTACAACTTACTGTGTATGTACGCTGTATACTCATGGATGCCCTAAATTATTGTCTATGTCTGCTAAAATGATCCAAAGCAGGTTCTGATTTCTTGCTTTGTAAGACTTACCCTAACAATTGTCTCAGTGATGGTAATACATATGCATCTTAGAATGAGCATTACAGATGCAAAACCTGGATGCCTTGTAGTTCTGCAACAGATGCAAAACATCATAGGATTCTATGATGATCAAAGTTCAACTGTTGGTTGACCAATGGAGTGGAACACAGTTGGTGTGGACCCACTGTGTCATGAATGGATTTGGCTTAAGGTTACCCCTAAGAGAGTTCTCTAAGTAGCCCCCTGGTTTTCGCTCTTCACCACCAGGCTGCCAGCTCTTGGAATAGTCTCTGTTCAGTGACTGATGAACCAGGCAGGTTAAGAGACACTGGTGCGTGGCAACAAAGGAGACAATCAGAATTCTCATCAGCGGATAAGCCCAGGCTGAAGGTGGGTAGAGTTTGTTCAATTCATTAAATGAACCAAAGATCAGGGCAGGCAGTACAGAGTCAGTATGGTCAACAGGCAGTGGTCAGGCACAGAAGATTAGACAACACTAGACAGACCTTTGCAGTGACTAGATAAAGAACATTTTTGCTCAGACACCCTCCTATAGGGGAAGGCACATTAAAGGGAGTCTTTCACCTGTTTTTCACCAATATAACTAACAGCACTGCCCCACAGAAGATTGCAGACACATCCCAGACATACCTGTGTGCACTTTGTACTTTGTGTCTGTATTACATGTCCAGGAAAAGCACTTTTATTCTGCAGGAGAACGGCTCCCAAGTGCCCAGCTCTGCTGCCTCAAGTGCTCAAAGCAAACCAGACTGAAGAGGGGAGGGCTGCTTTACCTGCTCATATCTTGGGATTGGTAGCAGATAGAAAAATGTTTGAAAGCTGGCATTCCAAGCTTTCAAATGATACCAAAGTCACAGCATTATATCTAGTATATCAGAAGATATAGCTGTTAGAAATCGAGTCAGGAGAGAAAGCTGTTTTTAGTTTCACTTTCCGCTGGGCACTTGGGAGTTGTTTTCCTGCAGAATAAAAGTGCTTTTTCTGGACATGGAAGACACACAGTATACACAGGTATGTCTGGGATGTGTTTGCAATCTTCTGTGGGGCACTGCTGTTAGTTATATAGGTGAAAAACAGGTGAAAGACTCCCTTTAAATAAACAGGGAAGGCTAGCCATGGGCTGAGGACATGCATGATGGGCCTTCAATAGCTGGAGGAAGCTCACAGCACATGCTCTATGGGCATAGAGAACGGCAGGCAGGAGAGAGGCTGCAGAAGCCTAACGTGGAGGGGATAGAGCTAACAGTTCTCTTCCCACTGGGAAAGCGCAGGGAGATGCCAGTGAGCATGAGCTTCTGGGGAACAGAAGGACAAGTGAGCATTCCATTCACATGCAGCTGAATACCAGCATAGCACAATCTAGTAGATGTTTCTAGGACTCAATCAAAACGTGTAGTCGTGCTTATGGGAAAAAGAGACCAGCATACATGGCTGTTGCACAGAAAGCAGTAGCTTTTTCAGTTGCTCCAATAATAGTCACCCCTATTACTCAATAGTCGTTTCTGCCAATGTGACCCATGAAAGATTCCTTGGCTTCAATGGTCTGCTCAGTCTGCGAGGTAGCTGTCCCTAATAAATTGCTAAGCCAATGCAGAAAGACTTTAATTATATTCAGTATCATTAATGCATAAACCCATCTACTCATCTAGGTGGAGAAAGCGGAGTTTGTTAATTATTAAATGATGATTTATATTCTTCAGTTCATTCTGGAGTATTTAAGGCATCTTATTAAAGAAATTAAGAAGTGAGATGCAAGAACTAGTTAATTATGTTTTAATAGCTTAGATTTATTGCTGGAGCTACACCCATTATTCCTTAAATTGAAGAGAATCTATCATACAAATATAATTATGGTATCAATGTATTAAACACGTCCATTTATTTGAAACCATTCAGTACATAAATCGTTGTGTTCAGCTTTTATATGGGAGGGATAGGCAGAACACACCAGTTAGGCTCTCTTCATACCTCATTTGAGTCTTCTGTTGGAGGATTTTCTGATGTATATGGATGGCTGCAATATATTCCACTCTACATGCATAAAGTAGATCAATTACACATAGAAACACATGGGTAAAAGTCAATTACACGTTTCCATACAATAAAAAGGAGGTATGCAATGCATGTTGACACAGTGTATGATAAAAGGACATTGTTTTGATCTACACTGAATGTATTGTATCCTAAGGATACATTCAGTGCATCAATGAGATTTCCTGGTACATATGCTGAAAAAGTCCCAGATTTGCTAATCTTATAAAATGGTGTAACCCTAGACATGCTTTCTAGACCTGAACCAGATTTTCACAGGGGCTCAGGTGGGATGATAAATGTGGTACAGGGATAGACACTTTTCTCTGATGCTATACCAACTATTGTTTTTGTTTAGATTTTTTATGCCAGATTTGTGGAAATGTTTGTACAAAACTGTGCATATTAGGTCACTTCCCTTTCAAATGAAGCTCCACCTCTCCCGTTAAGCTCTACTCCTATTCACACAAGTCAGAAAAAAGTATACAAACCCTTGTTGGGCCAAATTTACACCAATTTGTAACACTTTTTAGACAGATTCTAGGTGCAGACACATTAGTAAATCTGGTCCAAGGTGTGAATATAGGCTTATAAAGACTAAATATTTCAAAAGTATCTAAGTGTCAGGTATTTTTTTTTATTACTGGGTAGGCTAGTGCACCATGCTCTACTATTCTGGCCATAAAAGAACAATGGAATCCGAATGGAAAAGAACTAATGGAAGCATAGCATAGCTTAATATATTAAAAGGGTTGTCTCACTTCAGTAAGTGGCATTTATCTTGTAGAGAAAGTTATTACAAGACACTTACTAATGTATTGTGATTGTCCATATTGCTTCCTTTGCTGTCTGGATTCATTTTTCCATCACATTATACACTGCTTGTTTCCATGGTTACAGACCACTCTGCAATCCATTAGAGGTGGTCATGCTTGCACAATATAAGAAAAAGCCAGTGGCGTAACTACAACTAACTGGGCCCCACAGCAAATTTTTGAATGGGGCCCCCCCAGAAACGTCCTCGCAACCCCGAACTCACATGCAACCCTCACTCTTGTGGCTAGTCAAGATTAAGCTCTCCCAGACAAGGCCTGACAGCCGCTCCATCTGCTTTCTATAGTGTCACTGTATATAATGTCATTGTATAATGTGCGCTCCCATGGTCCAGGGCACCAGAGAGGATGACGCTTTTTTTATTGTGTGCAAACATGACCACCACTGCTGGATTAAAGGGTGGTTATAACCATGGAAACGAGTAGTGTATAATGTGATGGAAAACTTAATACAGCCAGCAAAGGAAGCAATATGGACAATCACAATACATTAGTAAGTGTCTTGTATTCCCTTTCTCTGCATGATAAATGTAACTTGCTGAAGTGAGACAACCCCTTTAACTAAAAATATGATTATCCTTTATACCATCATAATATTCTGCAATGCTTAATACAGGGAGATTACAGTCAAATTTCTCTATTACAGACACATATACTGTGTATAGACATGCTCATATTCTAAAGACAATTACAGTACAAGTCAATTATCACAAAAGAGCTATTATGCCATGAAAATGTCCTTGCTAAAATAAAAAATCATGTAACAATCATCTATCTATCTATCTATCTATCTATCTATCTATCTATCCATGTATTAGAGATTTTTGTGTCTGATTCAGCAAAAGTTTCAAAAAATTTGATTTGTGTTGACTCAATTTTACTAAAATCAAATATGCTCCAATTGGCCTTAAAGTTAGTATGAGACTCAGCTGTCTCCTAGGACTCATATTTTTTAGTTCTTCGTTACCTTTTTTAAAATTGTTTTAAAGAGTTTCACTCCCCCTCTCCTTTTTTCTGTTGTTATCAGAAAAAAACAGAGGCTTGTTGGGACCAAGCATCCAAAAATTATGTTTTAACGGGAACAGATCACTGCCCGTTTACACACACGTTAGTTTCATAATTTCGTAAGTGGCTAGTTCTGCATAAAAAAAATTATGCGTTAACGAGGGCTGAATGCCTGCCTGCATTTCTACAAATACAAGTGTTAATTTTCGAGAGCAGCTGCAGTACAGTGTGGATGTAGAAAAGGTCAGGTGTGTAAAGGCAATAGTGGCAGCAATAGTAGCACCAGCAGTAGCAGAACAGCATGGAACAGACAAGGCAGTAAGCAGACATATGTGCACCTGTGTTAGAGTATTAGCAGTCATAGTGGTGGCAGCTGTGTAGTGGTAGTGGCAAGGTAAAAAGAATGTACCCAACTAGGATGGGGCAGTGAAGACAGAGATAATGCAAGTAAAAGGCTTTTCTGAAGTTGCAAGGAGAAGAAGCAGGAGGAATGATGTGATCCTTGGCTCCAAGGCATCGCGTCAGGCTCAGAGGTGACATCCACAGCATCCTGCTGTGATTGAGAGGAGAAGTGAGTCATCCATTCCACAATCTCATCCTCTTTGTTCTCAATAATAATCTGGTACCTATCAGCAGCGAGGGAGAACTATGGCCTGCTGCTGCTACTAGTACTACTAGCTGCATGGCTGGTGCTGGTACTACTGTTTGGACTGCTACCCACATTCTGACTCTCAGATGATGAGGGATATGTCTTTCGTTTTGCTGTTTACCATCTACCAGGCATTTTATTATGAAGCCTATAAAATAAAGTCAAGGTTTGGTAAACGGTTTATTAAAAATTGCAAGTGTTTTTTAATGACAGAGGTGGGTAATAATGCAGTTTTTGCAGTATAATGTCTTTGAACTACATGGTAGATGCAGTAATGCGTTCACTAACATGGGTATAACAATGAGATTTTTGTAGTAAAATATGAATGAACTACACTGTCTGTTGCAGTAATTTGTTCCATAACATGAGTATAAGAATGCAATTTTTGCAGTAAAATGTCTTTGAACTAGATGCACTGTCCCCACTGCAAGTGGTTAAAGCATTAATGTCATTACATTACATAGGTTGTGAATAGAGAGGGAGGTTCCTTACTAGTTGGGCAGGGCTGTTACCATCCCTTCCTCTCTAGGAAGTCATAGGCCCTGATTTATCACACCTTCACTCCAGAATTCTGTCTTCAAAAAGTCGCACGATAGGGCTTTTGCGACTTTTTTTGTGCATTTTTTTGCGACTTTTTGCATGTGTACACCACTCACTCCAGTTTGTAATATGGGTGGAAAAGTGGGTGTGGTTAGCCATGTTAATGAGTTTCACTCCAGATTTATCATTGCGACTTTTTAAAAAAAGTCGCAAAATTGTCGCAATCTCACTCCAGGAGGAGGGTGGAGTAGGAAAAGTGGAGTAGCTTCTGTAGACAGAAGTGTTAGGTTTAAGGACAAGCCACATTTATCAAACAACCTGGGACGTTTGATAAATGTGGCACAAAGTACTCCAACATAGACTGAAGCAAAACTGACTTCAAATATTCTCCTAATGATAAATTCCCCCCATAGAGTCTAAGTCTAATGTGAGCTGCAGACAGTACAGAGCAAGGGAGCAGTGCTGAACTAGGGAATCCTTTACCCTGTGGTTCATCCAAGCAAAAAGTGACAATTCATATGTCAGCCCCTGGAAGAGGATTGCAGAGCACCTTGTCAGAAAGGTAAATTATTTCAAGGCGACAGACATCTCTGCATGGGATGGACTGTTAAGCTTACAGTAGACAGGATAGAAAAGATCCACAGATGGTATTCCACTGAGGATTCAGGGGTATCTGAATATATTGACAGACAGAGGTAGTGCACCTCTTAAGCTAAGAAAGGAAAGTTTATGCAGACTATAAGTAAAGGAACCCAGGAACCATCTTCCATACACAGCCTTGGGGTTTGTAGGTGCCAGACTGTATTGGATGTATACAGTGTTTGCGTGAACGTCATGTTCTTATGCTCCTGAAGAAGGGGACTTGCTATTTTCCCTGAAATGCGTTGAGCTTATTTAAAATAGAAAACTTCCTAATCCTCCATTGAAATCCCTGGCTACATCATTGGGATACTGAAGTTTACCATACTTTCAAGGAGTTGGTACAAGTGTCTTGAGCTTATCTTGCACCCCCTCCCTGGTGAAGTAAGTCACCTTCTACATTTATTATTTTATTATTATTATATATGATTGCCATTCCTCAACTCAATTGAGTCACTGTACCGACAGTTATTGGCGCTCCTAGCATATCTTTTATATTTTTATTTTTGGCTGTTACTGCAGTTTACCCTTTCAAGGTTGAATTGACTTTTCAGGTAGCAGCCAATACCGATCGCACTACCAATAGCAGTTTTTTTTATCTTTCTATGGAAATTTCTTCCTTTTATTATTCTTGGATATCTTAATAGTTCCTACTCTCCCTTGCCACCCCCTTCCCCATTTCTCTTCCCTTGTTTTTCCATGGTGGCAACCCTAATTTTTACTCCTTTTTTCAATTGTGTAGGATTGTGCAGAAGCATAGATTTGGAGAAGGCTACAAAAGAATTTCTGCTGCACTGAAAGTTTCCAAGAGCACAGTGGCCTCCATAATTCTTAATGGAAAAAGTCTGGAACAACTAGGACTCTTCATAGTGCTGGCCGCCTCACCAAACTAAATAATTGGGGGAGAAGGTCCTTGGTAAGAGAGGTGACCAAGAACCCAATGGTTACTCTGGCTGAGCTCCAAAAATCCTGTGTGCCAATGGGAGAAATTTCCAGAAGGTCGTTATGGCAGATTGGAAAAGGCTGTCCAGCAATTGCCCCCATTCAACCTGACAGAGCTTGAGAGAATCTGCAGAGAAAAAGAGCATAAAATCCCCAAATTCAGGTGTGCAAACCTTGTCACATCATACCCAAGAACTGTAAGGCTGTAATCGTTACCAAAGGTGCTTCAACTTAGTACTGAGTAAAGAGTCTGAATCCTTATGTCAAAGCAACATTTTAGTTTGTCCTTTTCAATAAATTGGGGTATTATATGCAGAATGATGGGTAAAACTTGCATTTTTTTTATTTTAGTACAATGCCGCAACATAACAAAATGTGAAAAAAGTGAAAAAGTCTGAAGAGTATCTTAAATCCATGTATCTATGTATATTTCAGTGTATCTGCTGCAAGCCCAGGATAAGTGTAGTGGAGGATGGAAGTGGTAATGGCTCTGGCAACGACAGTCATTCACACAAATTACAGTGGCAATCCTCTGGGGCCAGGGCTGATGCCTGAGGGTGGTTGGGGTGTCCTTGCTTTTAAGGATTTTGTAAGGGTGCTGTTGGTGGTGAATGGTGCAGGAGTCAGTAACCAGTGGTAAAAAGTCTGTCTTTACTAAAGTGAAGAATGGGAGTTGTAGTAAATCCAACGATATTAAAGCACAGTTCCAAACAAATCATAGTTTATCATAGTATAGTACACATATATATATATATTTCTCACATTAATGGTTATCTCCTAGTGCTATAAACGTATATATAGATTACATCTTTTATCTGCTGCCTGCAGTGTCAGTTTGTTTGTACACTACAATCTTTACTATTTTATTTTTGCTTAATGAGCAAAATGGAGCTGTGCTCATGATGAATGGGCTGGCGTGGATGTCGAGCACTTTGGACTGCAATGATTGATCTGCTCTGGCTTTGTAGCTGCAATGTAATTAGAGGAAAACTGAAAAGAACACAAGTGAATTTGCTGGTCTACTTCAATACGTATCCGTCTAAATAAGACTTTTCTTTCCGTCAAATACCAGTTTATTAAAATCATATGCAACTACCAAAGAAATGACCTAGCACTGAGTTGTAACAGAATTGATTAAAAGCAGAATAAATTATATGGCAAATAACTCAACATATTGTTACCTGTGATGGACTGGTATGAGAGGTCAGGGGTCATGAGGTTTATGTACCCTTTCACGACCTTGTTCTAATGGCACACTTTCCTTTCTGAATTTCATTACATCGTCTTGCACAAAATAATAAAGGTTTCATCAACTCTTTACCCCTCAGGCAAATCATTCTGAACATGTTTTCCATGGTGACTCACATAATTATGCATATGACAAATCTGTAGATTTTGTGGGAGGGGGGAAGGGGAAAAAGGGAATGATATTCTGATATTGAGGACTGAGGCTATTTTTGGCCATGGTACATCATTACATACTTAGTTCCAAAATGCAGTTCAAGATTTTTATTCTAACATTTTATGACCTCCCCCCAACTATATATTTTTATAATTATTGTAGGGCTATGAGTATTGGTCTTGAATTGGAATATATTGCTGGCATATCATTAATCGTGGTTTATAAGTAATATTCTGTCAAACCATGCAGTGGAATACTATGAAAGTATATTATGCTGCACTCAGGTATTTGGTTCTGCCGTTGCAATATATTGTGCTGCACTGTGGTATTTGGTTCTGCTGGGGCAGTGTAATGTGCTGTACTGTGGTATCTGGTTCTGCTGGGGCAGTATATTGTGCTGTACTGTGGTATCTGGTTCTGCGGGGCAGTATATTGTGCTGTACTGTGGTATCTGGTTCTGCGGGGGCAGTATATTGTGCTGTACTGTGGTATCTGGTTCTGCTGGGGCAATATATTGTGCTGCACTGTGTATCTGGTTCTGATGGGGCAGTATATTTTGTTGTACTGTGGTATCTGGTTCTGCTGGGGCAGTATATTGTGCTGTACTGTGGTATTTAGTTCTGCTGGTGCAGTATATTGTGCTGCACTGTGGAATTTGGTTCTGCTGGGGCAGTATATTGTGCTGCACTGTGGTATTTGGTTCTGCTGGTGCAGTATATTGTGCTGCACTGTGGAATTCGGTTCTGCTGGGGTAGTATATTGTGCTGCACTGTGGTATTTAGTTCTGTTGGTGCAGTATATTGTGCTGCACTGTGGAATTCGGTTCTGCTGGGGCAGTATATTGTGCTGCACTGTGGTATTTGGTTCTGCTGGTGCAGTATATTGTGCTGCACTGTGGAATTCGGTTCTGCTGGGGCAGTATATTGTGCTGCACTGTGGTATTTGGTTCTGCTGGGGCAGTATATCATGCTGCTCTGTGGTATTTGGTTTTGTTGGGGCAGTATATTGTTCTGCACTGTGTTATTTGGTTCTGCTAGGGTGGTAAATAGTGGTATTTGGTTCAGCTGCAGAACCAAATACCACAGTACATAACAAAATACCTCCACAGAAGCTGCCCCTCTGTGGTGGCCAACGCTAGCTCTCACATTCTAGCCTTACTCCTTCAGCTGTCTACAATCAAAGGCGGGTCAAAGCACAGAGCTGGTTCTACTAATAACATGCTGCAGGAGAATAAAGCACCCACCTGCCCTCCAATGAGAGGTACTGTCCTGAGTGTTTCCTGGTAATACAACAATTTTGCCTCCCTTTCAGGATCAGGAAAACATTCTTCCATTTTGCTTTGATAGTCAGCATGCAGTTTGCCTTGCTCGCTAGCATGCCTGAGGACCCTGTTCTTTGACACTCCATCCCCCACTTACGAATGGTAATAGCCAGTGTTGTTGTTGTTGTTATTATCATCATCATCAGCCTCATCCACCAACTCCTCCTCCAGTGGTAGTTTCTGATCTTTATACTCCACCGAGTATGCAATATGCATCCCTGATGATCTGCCACTGCCTGAGCTGTGAAACACATGCTACCTTCTAAGGTGGTGATGTGCATGATGTAATGACTGATTGCTTTATGCTCCTCGTATAGATTACATACCGAAGGTGGAATTTCAAGGAATTTGCTACTTGATGGAGATTAGCAAATGATTTGCTGTATTGCTTCTCTCGCCCAGGCTCCTAAGTTCTAGGACAGCATGTCAACACTTCAGTTTACACATATGAAAGGAGGGAGGGGAGTGAAAGCAATGCTCTGCCCTGTTTCTGTTGAGATAAACCCCTAAAAAATTAACTTTTAATAATTTTCTTAAGAGAAGACTACAAACATCTCACAATGCGTTATACCCATATTAAGTCAAACACAATTAAAGTGCAAGTCTATCACCCAAGTGTAAACACATTGCATGCTGATATAGTACTATTATAGCTTGGAGTCCCTATTGAGGTGCAGTAATCAACAGGTAAGGAGAGGTATGGGGCTGGGATAGAATAGTGTTCCTGTCCTATCCTCAAGAAAAGGCTGATCCCTCCTCCTATCCCTAACAACTGTTATGCCCTGCCTAGTAACAGAACACCTGCCCCGATAGGGGCGATCCCGTGTCAGGAACCTCCTGGAGTCCCTGTAGTGTCCCTGACATAGGAAAGAGGCCTGCCACCATAAATATGAATCTATAATATCAGTAGTGAGTAAATAGTAGCACAGTTATTCAACCTTTGTAAGATTATGGGGAGAGAAACTACTCATATTAAGCAGTAATCCCAAATGTCAATAAATGTGAAAAATTATACAGTAAAAACACGTTCCACACATTGGTTATTAACAGTTCTCACATGCCACTGTTCATGTGGTCACGTGAGAGTCAGGCTCAATCACCCCACAGTAACCTCAGAAACAGTGCCGAGGAATAATTTTTAAGTCCCTGTGTCCCTACGCGTTTCGCCTGGTTCCTCAGGGGACTTCACACATAATGGGATATATTTCCCGAATATTGTCTTGGTGGTGTGGAACACCCAATAATCATATTACAGTGTAACCAAGGTTTAAAACCATCCCAGAATCCAGGAGATCACATCCAGCAGCCGAGCACCTTTAGCGCTGTATGTCAGCAGATAAAACCTCCATGAAGATAAACCAATGGAGGAGAACCCCAAATGGTGCGACTAGGTTATTGGTCAATAGATATAGTATAGTATATATATCATATAACCAAAGGCCCAGATGTCACTCAGGTGATAGTTTAACAGCTCACATAAATCACAGGGCAGGACGTCGCTCTGTTTCAAGGATAAAGTAGAAAAACATAGGCCTCTATATCCCCTGTGGAGACGCCTAGATGTTAGAAATGAAATTGATATTTAGGGGTCCCCCTCTCAGGGATGCTTGCGGTCCCAGGCTTAGAATGCTGACGTCCCTGTTATATGTCCTCGCACAGGAGCCTCAGGTGCTGGTATGGATTGCTCCCAGGGCGGTCGCCGTCTCGATGAAGTGGAGAGGCGGGATTACCTACAACCTAGCTATGTAAAGCTGGGCGCCGCCGTCTCCATTAGAAGCGCACCGCCGGAAGTATAGATATGACGTCAGCACGTGTCACAGCAGCGCCGATGCGTTCCAAAGCCTAAATAACTTTATTGACATCCCAGCAAAATAGAACAATGGGTAACCTAGGTAAGATAAAGTATAGTTAAGCCTATTACAAGTCTCCTCTTAGCAAGATATTCATATAAATGTCACAAACATGGTGACCATAGTTATTATGTCACCAACCAAGGACACCGAAGGGAGGATTGCAATCGCGCCGCTACTAGTGATTGAAGTTTAAACCCCTGTTGGTGTGAAGGCCCATACCAACCAGGGGAATCAGGATATAGATTATAAGGATAATGCTGTCCTAAAACCTCCTTGCAATACAAGATGCAAATCACGGTGCCTTAATTAAGTAAAGCAAGTATAATCAGTGTTTTCATTTAGAGACAATGTGTTCAAACGGTGTATCCACCACAATTCTTTTGTTTGAGGAGTTGATCCACATTGCCCCCTCTAATTGATAGGGGAACCACCTCCAGTACTGTGAATGAGATACCATCCACCTTGCCCTCATGTTTAGAGATAACATGTCTTGCCACAGGTTTGTCTCTCCTGTTTCTGATGTCGCCCACATGTTCCAAGATTCTAACTTTGAGCTCTCTGCAAGTTTTTCCTATATACAGAGTACCACAAACACAAATCATCATGTAGACTACACTTCTAGTATTACAATTAGCAAATCTTCTCATTTGGTATAACTGAGTACCTGTGCTGTCCCCAAAGGTGTTACCCAGTTTCACAAATTTGCAAGCTTTGCATCGACCACACATTCTGGCGGTTATCCAACCAAGTAGCCCTCCTAGGGGGTTCAAAATGGCTGTTAACGAGAGAGTCCCCGATGTTACGACCGCGTCTATACGTAATCAAAGGGGTCTCTGGCAGGCAGGCCTTCAAGTCTGGGTCCGTTTTTGATAGTGACCAATATCGATTGAGGACACCCCGAACTTCGGAATGTGCGCAATCGAAGGTCCCCATTATCCAGAGGTTATGATCCTATTTCTTTCACGCACAATATACCAAAATGTGTATGTCCCTTTTGTCGGATGCAACAAATTATGAACTACTCACTCAGAATCCGACAGAGAGATTTAGGGTGGAACTTGAGCTGTTATTACAACAAGCACTGGACAAGAGGTTAATTAATCGTAAGGTGTTTGATTTTCTGTTACCTATGTACCCGTGTGTTGCAACATTTTACTGCCTACCTAAGGTTCATAAGGGCCTTGACCCCTTAAAGGGGCACCCCATTGTATCGGGGATCGATCATATCCTATGTCCTTTTTTGTTTACCCTGCCTTCCTACCTTCAGGACACCACAGACGTCCTTAAGAGGCTGGAAGGTATTCAGATTGAGTGTAACACGTTTTTAGCATCGATAGATGTTGAAGCATTATACACTTCCATTCCCCACTCAAAGGGTCTAGAGGCAGTGAAGTTTTATCTTGAATCAAAAAGTATAGAGCATAGAGATCATAATAACTTTGTATTGCGCCTCCTCCAGTACACCTTGACCCACAACTATTTTATATTCAACTCCAGGTTCTACCACCAGCTCAGGGGCACCGCTATCGGGAGCCCATGCGCCCCTACTTATGCAAATTTGCTCCTAGGCGGGTGGGAGGATACAGTAGTTTTCTCAGAGGACATGACGCAGTGGACCCGGTACATTCCACTATGGATCTGGTACATTGACCAAATATTGTTGTTTTGGACCGGATCCGTGGTGGAGTTTGGGCGATTCATGGATGTCCTCAATTTAAACCACATTGGCTTGCGGTTTACCTCTGAGATTAATGCCTCCTTGATTACTTTCCTGGATATTAGAATATCTAAAGATGAGAACCACTTCAATAGGACTACACTTCATAGAAAAAGCACTGCCACCAACAACCTACTCAGATGGGAGAGTTATCATCCCAAAGCATTATGGAGAGGTATTCCCAGGGGTCAGTTCTTGAGGACCTGCCGTAATTGTTCAAGAACGGAGGATTTTGAATATGAGGCGGCAGATCTATTTAATAGTTTTCAAAATAGAGGCTATCCGAAACAATGTCTGAGGGAGGCCTGGAATAATGCTTGGTCCAGAGATAGAACAACACTACTTCTACCACAATCCAAAAAGAAGGAGGATCATAACCTCCGGATAATCGGGACCTTCAATTGCGCACATTCTGAAGTTCGGGGTGTCCTCAATCGATATTGGTCACTGTCAAAAATGGACCCCGACTTGAAGGACTGCCTGCCAGAGACACCTTTGATTATGTATAGAGGCGGTCGTAACATTGGGGACTCTCTCGTTAACAGCCATTTTGAACCCCCTAGGAGGGCTACTTGGTTGGATAACCGCCAGAATGTGTGGTCGATGCAAAGCTTGCAAATTTGTGAAACTGGGTAACACCTTTGGGGACAGCACAGGTACTCAGTTATACCAAATGAGAAGCTTTGCTAATTGTAATACTAGAAGTGTAGTCTACATAATGATTTGTGTTTGTGGTACTCTGTATATAGGAAAAACTTGCAGAGAGCTCAAAGTTAGAATCTTGGAACATGTGGGCGACATCAGAAACAGGAGAGACAAACCTGTGGCAAGACATGTTATCTCTAAACATGAGGGCAAGGTGGATGGTATCTCATTCACAGTACTGGAGGTGGTTCCCCTATCAATTAGAGGGGGCAATGTGGATCAACTCCTCAAACAAAAAGAATTGCGGTGGATACACCGTTTGAACACATTGTCTCCCCATGGTCTAAATGAAAACACTGATTATACTTGCTTTATTTAATTAAGGCACCGTGATTTGCATCTTGTATTGCAAGGAAGTTTTAGGACAGCATTATCCTTATAATCTATGTCCTGATTCCCCTGGTTGGTATGGGCCTTCACACCAACAGGGGTTTAAAGTTCAATCACTGGTTGGTGACATAATAACTATGGTCACCATGTTTGTGACATTTATATGAATATCTTGCTAAGAGGAGACCTGTAATAGGCTTAACTATACTTTATCTTACCTAGATTACCCGTTGTTCTATTTGGTGGGATGTCAATAAAGTTATTTAGGCTTTGGAACGCATCGGCGCTGCTGTGACACGCAGCGCCGATGCGCACTGACATCATATCTATACTTCCGGCGGTGCATTTCAAATGGAGACGGCGGCACCCAGCTTTAAATAGCTGGGTTGTAGGTAATCCCGCCTCTCCACTTCATCGAGGCGGCGACCACCCTGGGAGCAATCCATACCAGCACCTGAGGCTCCTGTGCGAGGACATATAACAGGGACGTCAGCATTCTAAGCCTGGGACCGCAAGCATCCCTGAGAGGGGGACCCCTAAACATCAATTTCATTTCTAACATTTAGGCGTCCCCACAGGGGATATAGAGGCCTATGTTTTTCTACTTTATCCTTGAAACAGAGCGACGTCCTGCCCTGTGATTTATGTGAGCTGTTAAACTATCACCTGAGTGACATCTGGGCCTTTGGTTATATGATATATATACTATACTATATCTATTGACCAATAACCTAGTCGCACCATTTGGGGTTCTCCTCCATTGGTTTATCTTCATGGAGGTTTTATCTGCTGACATACAGCGCTAAAGGTGCTCGGCTGCTGGATGTGATCTCCTGGATTCTGGGATGGTTTTAAACCTTGGTTACACTGTAATATGATTATTGGGTGTTCCTCACCACCAAGACAATATTCGGGAAATATATCCCGTTATGTGTGAAGTCCCCTAAGGAACCACAACAATGGGGTGGCGAAATGCGTAGGGACCCAGGGACTTATTCCTCGGCACTGTTTCTGAGGTTACTGTGGGGTGATTGAGCCTGACTCTCACGTGACCACATGAGGTACAATAGGCGTTGTTAATATGAGTAGTTTCTCTCCCCATAATCTTACAAAGGTTGAATAACTGTGCTACTATTTACCCACGAGTGATATTATAGATTCATATTTATGGTGGCAGGCCTCTTTCCTGTGTCAGGGACACTACAGGGACTCCAGGAGGTTCCTGACACGGAATCGCCCCTATCGGGGCGGGTGTTCCGTTACTAGGCAGGGCATAGCAGTTGTTAGGGATAGGAGGAGAGTTCAGCCTTTTCTTGAGGATAGGACAGGAACACTATTCTATCCCAGCCCCATACCTCTCCTTACCTGTTGATTACTGCACCTCAATAGGGACTCCAAGCTATAATAGTACTATAACAGCATGCAATGTGTTTACACTTGGGTGATTGACTTGCACTTTAATTGTGTTTGACTTAATATGGGTATAACGCCTTGTGAGATGTTTGTAGTCTCCTCTTAAGAAAATTATTAAAAGTTAAGTTTTAGGGGTTTATTTCTGTGATTAGATGAGTCTTTAACCTCTGATATATTATCATACCTGTCTGATGGTTTATTTGCCAGTACTACTGTGATTTCTGTTTCTGTTGAGGACAGGAGGATGCCCATTAACACCTTAAGGACCCAGGACGAGAATGCTCGTCCTAAATTGCGGGTACTTAGTGCCCCAGGACGAACATTCTCGGGGTCCTTCCTTGTGCCCCATGCCGGGTGCCCCCATTAGAAGCAGAGATCCAGCTGTTACTGACAGTAGGATCCCTGCTGTATCCACCAGCATCAGTGATGACGCCGATGTCGGTGGATTAACCCCTCATATGCCGCGGTCAGCGCTGACCGCGGCATATGAGAGGTTTGCGCTCCCTCACCTGTTCCATGGGCTCCCCGCACTTCAAACTCGGGGAGCTGAAGGTTGCCATGGCAACCCCAAGCCTCTCAGAGGCTTGGGAGCCCGGCAGCTACGGAGGCCTATGAGGCCCAGCCCACAGGCTGGGTCAATGCAGATAGTCAATGCAGTACAATACAGATGTATTGTGCTGCATTGAACAGGGATCAGACCCTGTAATGTTAAATTCCCATAGTGGGACATAAGTAAAAAGTAAAAAAAAAGTGAAATAAAAGTGTTTTTAACAATAAAAAAATAAAGTTTCAATTAAAAAAAGCCCTTTTCCCATAAAAAGTCACATATAAAATTGTAAAAAATAGAAAAAAAATAAAGAATATACATATTAGATATTGCCGCGTTCGTAACAACATGGTCTACAAAAATATCACATGATCCACCCCTCCCCATCAACACCGTAAAAAAAATGAAATAAAAACTGTGCTAAAAAAGCCACCTTTTTGTCACCTTTCATCACAAAAAATTTAATACCAAGCGATCAAAAAGTCATATGCCCCCAAAAATAGTACCAATCTAACCGTCATCTCATCCCGCAAAAAATGAGCCCCTACCTGAGACAATCGCCCAAAAAATAAAAAAAACTACAGCTCTCTGACTATGGAGACACTAAAACATGATTTTTTTTGTTTCAAAAATGATATTATTGTGTAAAACTTAAATAAATAAAAATAAATATACATGTTAGGTATCGCCACGTCCGTAACAACCTGCTCTACAAAAAAAATCACATGATCTAACTCCTCAGGTGAACACCGTAAAAAAAAAAATAAAAACGGTGTAAGAAAAGCCATTTTTTGTCACATTACATCACTAAAAGCACAACACTAAGCGATCAAAAAGGCGTATGCCTCCAAAAATAGTACCAATCTAACCGTCATCTCATCCCGCAAAAAATGAGCCCCTACCTGAGACAATCGCCCAAAAAATAAAAAAACTACAGCTCTCTGACTATGGAGACACTAAAACATGATTTTTTTGTGCTTCAAAAATATTATTGTGTAAAACTTAAATAAATAAAAAAAGTATACATATTAGATATTGCCGCGTCCATAGCGACCTGCTCTATAAAAATATCACATGATCTAAACTGTCAGATGAACATTGTAAATAACAAAAAATAAAAACAATGCCAAAACAGGTATTTTTGTTACCTTGCCTCACAAAAAGTGTAATACAGACCTACCAAAAATTGTATGTACCCTAAAATAGTACTAACAAAACTGCCACCTTATCCCGTAGTTTCCAAAATGGGGTCACTTTTTTGGCGTTTCTACTCTAGGGGTGCATCAAATGTGACATGGCAACTTAAATTTTTTCCAGTAAAATCTGCCCTCCAAAAACCATATGGCATTCCTTTCCTTCTGTGCCCTACTGTGTGCCCGTACAGCAGTTTACGATTTCTGTAAACTACAGAATCGGGGTAATAAATATTGAATTTTGTTTGGCAGTTAACCCTTGCTTTATTACCGGAAAAAAATTGATTTATATGGATAATCTGCCAAAAAAGTGAAATTCTGAAATTTTGTCTACATTTTTCTTTAATTCTTGTGGAACACCTAAAGGGTTAACAAAGTTTGTAAAATAAGTATTGAACACCTTGAGGGGTGTAGTTTCTAAAATGGGATCATTTTTGGGTGTTTTCTATTATGTAAGCCTCACAAAGTGACTTCAGACCTGAACTGGTCCTTAAAAAGTGGGTTTTGGAAATTTTGTGAAAAATTTTAAGATTTGGTTCTAAACTTCTAAGCCTCCTAACGTCCCCAAAAAAATAAAATGTCATTTTCAAAATGATCCAAATCTGAAGTGGACATATGGGAAATGTAAAGTAATAACTATTTTTGGAGGTATTACTATGTTTTTTAAAAGTATAGAAATTGAAATTTGGAAATTTGCTAATTTTTCTAAATTTTTGGTAAATTTGGTATTTTTTATAAATAAAAATGAAATATTTTGAATCAAATTTACCACTGTCATGAAGTACAATATGTGATGAGAAAACAATCTCAGAATGGCCTGGATAAGTAAAAACATCTTAAAGTTATCACCACATAAAGTGAGACATGGCAGATTTGCTAAAAATGTCCTGGTCCTTAAAGGGTTATTCTCATTTTAGACAATGGGGGCATATCGCTAGGATATGCCCCCATTGTCTTATAGGTGCGGGTCCCACCGTTGGGACCCGCACCTATATCCAGAACGGAGCCCCCGAACTGAATGAGGGCGCACTGCTCATGCGCAGCCACCCTCCATTCATTACTATGGGGCCGCCGAAAATAGCCGTGCGTTGGCTCGGCTACTTCCGTTGGCTCCATAGAAATGAATGGGAGCGGTGGCCGCTCTTGCGCGCTGCGCTCCCATTTGTTTCTATGAGCGCAGCTGGGAGCTGCGCCTGGTGGTGGCTGGACCCCCAGAAACCCGGGGTCCTCCAGGCGCAGCGCTCCCCGCTCCGTTCTGGATATAGGTGCGGGTCCTAGCGGTGGGACCTGCACCTATAAGACAATGGGGGCACATCCTAGCGATATGCCCCCATTGTCTAAGATGAGAATACCCCTTTAAGGTGAAAAATGGGTTAAGGAGGATATGGAGGAGGTGTATAAGAGCCTGGTATGAGTTTCAAAAACGTGGAGGTGTTAAAAGGACCTGACCTCATTACTGTGGTGCTTCGTCATGGAAGATTTTATCCTTCCCAATTGAAAGATTGAAATCTGTGTCTAATCAGCAGCATTTCAGCAACAAAATCAGAGACAAAAATGCATAATGTTTTTTTGCTGCAGATGGCAAGCAGAAATGCTAGATTTTCTGATGCAGAAATTCCACAGCTAATCGGTCAGATGTGCACCTACCCAGGACAAGAAAGACCATTTTAAACAATTTAGGTAAAGACCTAGAACTTGTGGACAATTTTTAGCAATGTTTTGAGGACAAGACAATTTTAAACAATTTTTTAGAAACAAATTAGCAATTATACATAGTACAGAACATTATATTACAGTACATAGTACATTAGGTCAGGCCAGGAGAGCACCTAGCTTTTCTGCTATCTGGGGAGAAAACTGAAATGGAGCGGGGGCATGCAAATTCTCAAGCCAGACCCTCCCGCTAAAGATATATTTAGATAAACATTACATACAGCACTTTCTTTATCTTCTCCATTCAGACCAGACTGCCCTGCCAAATTATTTTAGCACTGTCTCGGCTTTCCACACATACATCTTGCGTTCTCCATTTTTCCCCCATTCTTGCTCCCCCTGGTGCCCCAACAGTCTTACCCTGCTATCAACCCAAATACTGTACCAGTTGTGATTCTCAATGATCCCAAATACTATACTACAGAAATAATAGTGCCTTACAGATAGTCCCCCCATAGTAATGGTGCTTCCCAAAGTCTCACCAATACTAATGATCTCTTCCAGAGTGCCTTTATTAGTAATAGTGTCCCCTATATTGATAATGCTCCCCAAGAGTACCCAATTAATAGTACTGCCTTCCTGTTATGTCCTATAATAATGCCCACACAAAACCCCCAGTACTAATACTGCAGTTATGATGCCCCCTTGTAGAGCCCTCAATACCCCTTGTAGTTATAATATCCTTCCTACAGTGCACCCAGTAATTTTAATGGCCATAGTAGTGCCACCAGTATTTAGAATGGCCCCTGTAGTGCACTACCCTGTATTTATAGTGGCCCCAGTATTTATAATGACCCCTGTAATGCACCCAGTATTTATTATGGCCAGGCCTGTAGTGCCCCCAGAATTTCTAATGCCCCCAAATTGTGTCCCAAATATTTAGCTTAGCCCCTTCTGTAGTGCCCCAGTAATTAGCATGACCTCCTCTTTAGTGTTCCCAGCACTTAGCATAGCCACCTCTTTAGTATCTCTGTGGTTTTTTTGGAAGACAATTTTCAATATACAAAGTCAAATGCAATGTATGCAAAGTCAGACACATGACTCTGATACACAAGACAATTTTCATTAATGGAAAAATTGCAGGATTTTTTTTAGAAATAAATACAGGCCCAGTTGGATGTCACCTGAGTGCGACCAAACTATATACTGCTATTGACGCACTAAAATATTCTTATTTGTGCACTTATAAGTGGTAGAAAAATTGCAACAGGTTTTTTTGGAAATAAACACAGGCCCAACTGAATGTCTCGTGAGTACGACCAAACGATACACTGTTATTGATGCAATAAAATATGATTAATTGTGCACTTATAGATAATATAAAAATTGCAACATTTTATTTTTACATGTACATGTAAATACAGGTATGACTAAATTATACACTGATATTGATGCATTAAAATACGCTTATTAGAACACTTATAGACTATAACTGTAGAAAAAAAAAGTTTTTTCGGAAACAGAAGAAGGCATAATTGGATGTTCCCTGTGTTTGACAAAAATGTACGCTATCGCTCTGTTAAAATACACTTATTGCATACATATAAGCTTCGAAGCTTTGCAACAGGTTTTTGTAAAGACAACGTATGCAATATATCGTATGCCGATGGTGATACTGGAAAAATATACCTACTGCACACATGAAACGCAGAAGCTTTGAACAGGTTTTTGGACATAAAAGGCGGTATCATGCCCATAAAAAGAGTCTTTTAAGAGCTCATCTCTTGTACAGTGCAACACATGAAGTTATGAACAGCCTTGGCTACAGAAACACATTACACTAAGTGTCCCTATCTTGTTAGTAATGACTTTCAACCTAATAATTCAATATACTCAATTAAACATAACTTATACACAGTCTCTAAACTGTCCCTGCAAGACCCTAAAATCTCTAGCTTGTGTGTGAGAGACATGGTAGACAGGGCTGGTGCTGCCCTAGGTACCAAGTCTGAATACTCCCTATCAGGATCATAACCGAAATAAGGTGGGGCCCAACACAAGTGGGCAGGGTCAACTTAGGTGTGGCTAATACATAGATGTGGCAAGTGATACCATAGAGGTGCAATATATTGTGCTACACTTTGGTATTTGGTTCTGCAGCACAAAATACTGCCCCTACAGATCTAAAAGGCCACAACGCAGTACAATATACTGCCTCAGCAGAACCAAGTACCACAGTGCAAGACAACAGACTGCCCCTGCAGAACCAAATACCACAGTGCAGTACAATATACAGTGGTCCCTCAAGATACAATATGAATTGGTTCCAAGACAACCATTGTATGTTGAAACCATTGTAACTTGAGTAATTGGTTCCAAAGCCCTAACTACCAGGGAGGAGTCTGCATCGCTGAATTGAATTCGTACGCAACAGCGTATAGAGTAACTACCAGGGAAAAGTCTGCATCGCTGAATTGAATTCGTACACGACAGCGTATAGAGTAACTAAATTATACGTAGAATAGCGTATAATTTATAGGACACACTACGTAGCGAATGCATACAAAAGCGAAGCGAATCACCTAATATTCGGATTCCCTTCGCAGCTGAAAAATCCCAAGATTCGATACGAATCTACGAAGCGGCGAATAGATTCGCTCATCTCTAATTGAAATGAATGGGTCCGCATCCTAGTCGCAAAAAAAATGGAACGGACACGGAAACAAAATACGTTTGTGTGCATGAGGCCTAAGGGTTAAAATGGCAGAACTGGAGCTAGTTCCAGTTCTGTCAGTTTCAGCAATGTATCAGCTATATAGCTAACACCAAAAGGTGACCACTGAGCTACACATTTACATAGAAGAGCAGGAATCAGTAAAAAGAAACAAAACAAAAACTTGGTGTAAAGTAGAACTGGCTTAGTTGCCCATAGCAACCGATCAGATTCCACCTTTTAGTTTTCCAAAGAAGCTATGAAAAATGAGAGATTGGTTGCTATGGGCAATTAAGCCAGTTCTACTTTACACCAGTTTGATAACTCAATATATATATGCAGCGGGTGGAACCGTGGTTGCTACGGGGGCGACCCTTTCCCCCTCCAGGGCCCTCTAAGGTGATTTTCCTTTATGTCCCAGTGGTAGGAGTGCCAAGGGGTATTTAGGCCACTTAAGTCTTTGGTGGGATTGTCACGGTGTTCCTACCTCGTGAGACGAACAGGCCCCAGGCGGTGGCTCCGGCTGCAGAAAATTACTAGTAGTAGTAATAGAGGGTCGTCGGATGGGAATGATGCACAGACTTTTGTGGATGATCCAACTTGGTTTTATTTACTTAACTTTGAATGCAGATAATTCAATTCAGTCGTGAGCTTGGTGTCCAGCAAGTGCAGCTTTAAGCATACTTGGCAGATGCTTGGAAATACAGGTTTCAGGCTTCCTGTTCTAAGCTGAGGTTACTTCTTAAGTCTGGCTTCCCTTTAGAGTATTTGTTGTGCCTTATTGCAGGCTATATTACTCAGTCTTTGGGGTGCAGCAGAGCTGAAGGTGCTCTGCTGTCCTACACATGTCCTCCCCAGACGGGGGGTAGGGGACAACTGTCTTGACTAAACTGTCATTTCCTCCTCACTGCAGGAAGTTGGAAGAACTTAACTTCTCTCCAGCAGAGGGGGGGTCAGAATGTACTAAGGACCGTACCATTCTGGTAAAACTACATCTGAATCTGCCATAGTATTTACTGACACCTGCTGGTACACCAGGTACATTACATGAGAAACAGTTGCATAACATTGAATATAATACATATTAATGCTGGTGATGACATTAATGCACAGAATTACATTTCCAGAGTAGCACACAGATAGAAGCTGGTTACGCAGAGTTGTAACACTACTCTGGGGTGTTACATTCCCCCTTACTTAAAGTCAAGCCGTCCTCGGCTTGTGCTTAGGAGGTGCTCGTAGGGTAGCTTGCAGGGAATCCAATGAATACAAGGTGCTGCATGAAATAGATACATATAAATGACATTACATACACATATAGACAATTGAGCTACTATGCTGGTACGTTCCTGCCTTGTGAGTAGGGTGTTCGATCTCTGTTATCCCCTCTCAGCAGACGAACAACCTATGTAAACAGCACTAAGCAACCATTTCTGACTGACTCTGAATATTCTGGCCACGAATACCAAAGAAAGCATGGGGGTGTCTTCACTCTGTAATCCCACCATTGTGAAATTATAAGCCCACAAACGGAAGGGTGGCCTCATCCTGTAATCCCTTCCAAGCACCAAAGTCTGATAATGCTTTACACTTTGTCACCTTGATGTCTATCAGTAGCTGCAAGTTATTTTTTTCCTGGTGGCGGTGCACAAGGCCTCAGGACATAGTGAACTAGGAGGAGGAATCTGCCGGTCCTGCCATAGTTCTAGTGAGAGGCAATATGCTCTTCCTGACACATATAAGACACATCTATAGCAGCGAGGATAACCCTTTAGGAAAAAGAGAAAACTGCTTGTGGCTTTGACACCTGGCTACCATGAACCGTTAGTGTGAAACGCCCTCAGAGGCAGTATATATATCTGAGGTAGAGACAAGTAAGGTGCTAACTATCTGGCTAAGTGCATGACCATACATTAACCCCTTCAAGCGACAGCCAGTTTGGACCAAATGCCAGAGCCCCATTTTTCAAATCTGACATGTGTCACTTTATGTGGTAATAACTTTGGAACGCTTTTACTTATCCAGGCCATTCTGAGATTGTTTTCTCATCACATATTGTACTTCATGACAGTGGTAAATTTGATTCAAAATATTTCATTTTTATTTATAAAAAATACCAAATTTACCAAAAATTTAGAAAAATTAGCAAATTTCCAAATTTCAATTTCTATACTTTTAAAAAACATAGTAATACCTCCAAAAATAGTTATTACTTTACATTTCCCATATGTCCACTTCAGGTTTGGATAATTTTGAAAATGACATTTTATTTTTTTTGGGACGTTAGGAGGCTTAGAAGTTTAGAACCAAATCTTGAAATTTTTCACAAAATTTCCAAAACCCACTTTTTAAGGACCAGTTCAGGTCTGAAGTCACTTTGTGAGGCTTACATAATAGAAAACACCCAAAAATGATCCCATTTTAGAAACTACACCCCTCAAGGTGTTCAATACTTATTTTACAAACTTTGTTAACCCTTTAGGTGTTCCACAAGAATTAAAGGAAAATGTAGACAAAATTTCAGAATTTCACTTTTTTGGCAGATTTTCCATTTAAATCATTTTATTCCGAGAATAAAGCAAGGGTTAACTGCCAAACAAAACTCAATAATTATTACCCTGATTCTGTAGTTTACAGAAATGCTCCATTTGTGATCATAAACTGCTGTATAGGCACACAGCAGGGCGCAGAAGGTAAGGAACGCCAGGGCAGATTTCACTGGAAAAATTTTAAGTTGCCATGTCACATTTGATGCACCCCTACAGTAGGAAACTCCAAAAAACTGACCCCATTTTGGAAACTACGGGCTAATTTGGCAGTTTTGTTAGTACTATTTTAGGGTACATACGATTTTTGGTAGCTTTATATTACACTTTTTGTGAGGCAAGGTAAACAAAAATTAGCAGTTTTGGCATTGTTTTTATTTTTTATTATTTACAACATTCATCTGACAGGTTAGATCATGTGATATTTTTATAGAGCAGGTCGTTACGGACGTGGCAATATCTAATATGTATACTTTTTTTATTTATTTAAGTTTTACACAATATTTTTGAAGCACAAAAAAAAATAATGTTTTAATGTCTCCATAGTCAGAGAGCTGTAGTTTTTTTATTTTTTGGAGGATTGTCTCAGTTAGGGGCTCATTTTTTGCAGGACGATATGACGGTTTGATTGGTACTATTTTTGGGGGCATATGCTTTTTTGATCGCTTGGTATTACATTTTTTGTGATGAAATGTGACAAAAAATGGCTTTTTTTAGACAGTTTTTATTTTTTTATTTTTTACGGTGTTCACCTGAGGGGAGAGATCATGTGATATTTTTGTAGAGCAGGTTGTTACGGACGTGGCGATACCTAACATGTATACTTATTTTTATTTATTTAAGTTTTACACAATAATATCATTTTTGAAACAAAAAAAATCATGTTTTAGTGTCTCCATAGTCAGAGAGCTGTAGTTTTTTTATTTTTTGGACGATTGTCTCAGGTAGGGGCTCATTTTTTGTGGGACGAGATGACGGTTTGATTGGTGCTACTTTTGGGGGAATAAGCTTTTTTGATCGCTTGGTATTACATTTTCTGTGATGAAATGTGACAAAAAATGGCTTTTTTTAGACAGTTTTTGTTTTTTATTTTTTACGGTGTTCACCTGAGGGGAGAGCTCATGTGATATTTTTGTAGAGCAGGTTGTTACGGACGTGGCGATACCTAACATGTTTACTTATTTTTATTTATTTAAAGGGTTTCTGTCACCAGAAATAACCCTATTAAACCAAGTGTCATTTGCAATGAGCAAATGACACTTGATTCCAGTAATGTTACTATTATACTGCTCAGTAACGGCGTTTTGCTAAAAATAGCGATTTTATAATATGCTAATGACCTCCCCTAGGTGCAGTAGGCGTGAACCTGCACCTAGGAGAGGCCATAATAACGCCTCTTACCACGCCCCCGGTCGCGCTGATTGACAGGGCCGGGCAGCCAGCTCTTTCGGCTCCCGGCCCTGTACGAGCCCGAAATCCCGCGCCTGCGCAGTAATGAAGCCGGGACCCGGGCGGGCGCCGGCTCTCAATGCGCGCTGATCGCAATGCGCAGGCGCGGGATCAGCGCGCATTGAGAGCCGGCGCCCGCCCGGGTCCCGGCTTCATTACTGCGCAGGCGCGGGATTTCGGGCTCGTACAGGGCCGGGAGCCGAAAGAGCTGGCTGCCCGGCCCTGTCAATCAGCGCGACCGGGGGCGTGGTAAGAGGCGTTATTATGGCCTCTCCTAGGTGCAGGTTCACGCCTACTGCACCTAGGGGAGGTCATTAGCATATTATAAAATCGCTATTTTTAGCAAAACGCCGTTACTGAGCAGTATAATAGTAACATTACTGGAATCAAGTGTCATTTGCTCATTGCAAATGACACTTGGTTTAATAGGGTTATTTCTGGTGACAGAAACCCTTTAAGTTTTACACAATAATATCATTTTTAAAACAAAAAAAATCATGTTTTAGTATCTCCATAGTCAGAGAGCTGTAGTTTTTTTATTTTTTGGGCGATTGTCTCAGGTAGGGGCTCATTTTTTGAGGGACGAGATGACAGTTTGATTGGTACCATTTTGGGGTAAATATGCCTTTTTGATTGCCTGCTATTACACTTTTTGTGTGGCAAGGTGACCAAAAAAGCTTTCGGTATAGCTTTTTAAAAAAAAAATAAAATTTTTGCGTCCACCTGGCGGGGTGGACCATGTCATGCTTTTATATAGCCGGTCGATACGGACGCGGCGATACCTAATATGTGTACTTTTTCATTTTTTTTTTTAGCGCAACATGGCTACTTGCTTACTAAAGCTTCTGTGCCTGCTGACAGCTAGCAAGGCACAATCCATCAGGCAGGCTAGGCCAGGGCTGCGCTCAGTTCATTGACTTAGTGACATCAGTAATTGAGATACAAAACAGGTGGGAGAGAGGGGTGTGGGAACAGTCAGTGGTCCGGCTTGCTGAGTTTTCGGAGAGGAGCCTGGAGGAGCCCTGCTGCCCTGTCCTGCTGTGGTGGTGCCTCTCTGGCCTAGCCAGACTCCAGTCATGGCCACCAGTGGCCTGTAAGCTCAGCTGCTGTAGTGACTGTGACCCCACTGTCTCCCCGCCATCTTCAGCCAGCCCAAGGGCAATTTTGCCACCATGTTTTTGCCCTATACTGATGTGGTCACTGTGGTAACTTGGAGAAGGCAGGGTGTGAATTGGTGTTAGTGGGCGGGAAATGGGTGTGTACAGGGGGCGTGGCATGGGAAAGTTGGGAGGTATGTATATATATATATATATATATATATATATGTATATATATATATATATATATATAGATATATATATATATATATATATACAGTGCCTTTTGCCACATTTCAGACTTCAAACAAAAAGATATAACATTGTAAATTTTTGGTGAAGAATCAACAACAAGTGGGTCACAATTGTGAAGTGGAACGAAATTTATTGGATCATTTAAACTTTTTTTTTAATAATAAAACTGAAAAGTGGGGCGTGCAAAATTATTCGTCCGCCTTGCATTAATACTTTGTTGTGCCACCTTTTGCTGCCATTACAGCTGCAAGTCGCTTGGGGTATGTCTCTATCAGTTTTGTACATCTAGAGACTGAAATTCTTGCCCATTCTTCCTTGCAAAACAGCTCGAGCTCTTTGAGGTTGGATGGAGAGCGTTTGTGAACAGCAGTTTTCAGCTCTTTCCACATATTCTCAATTGGATTCAGGTCTGGACTTTGACTTCGCCATTCTAAGACCTGAATACGTTTATTTTTGAACCATTCCATTGTAGATTTTGCTTTATGTTTGGGATCGTTGTCTTGTTGGAAGATAAATCTCCGTCCTAGTCTCAGGTATTTTGCAGACTCCAACAGGTTTTCATCCAGAATGCTCCTGTATTTGGCTCCATCCATCTTCCCATCAATTTTAACCATTTTCCCTGCCCCTGCTGATGAAAAGCAGGCCCAAACCATGATGCTGCCACCACCATGTTTGACAGTGGGGATGGTGTGTTCAGGGTGATGAGCTGTGTTGCTTTTATGCCAAACATATCGTTTTGCATTGTTTCCAAAAAGTTCAATTTTGGTTTCATCTGACCAGAGCACCTTCTTCCACATGTTTGGTGTGTCTCCCCGGTGGCTTGTGGCAAACTGTAAACAAGACTTTTTATGGATATCATTCAGAGATCCTCAATGAACTTCTGCAGTGAGTGTTCTGAACTGAAAGTAAATGGGCCGAATAATTTTGCACGCCCAACTTTTCAGTTTTATTATTACAAAAAAAGTTTAAATGATCCAATAAATTTCGTTCCACTTCACAATTGTGACCCACTTGTTGTTGATTCTTCACCAAAAATTTACAATGTTATATCTTTTTGTTTGAAGTCTGAAATGTGGCAAAAGGCACTGTATATATATATATATATATATATATATATATATATTTATATACCTCCCAACTTTCCCATGCCACGCCCCCTGTACACACCCATTTCCCGCCCACTAACACCAATTCACACCCTGCCTTCTCCAAGTTACCACAGTGACCACATCAGTACAGACCAAAAGTTTGGACACACCTTCTCATTCAAAGAGTTTTCTGTATTTTCATGACCATGAAAATTGTAGATTCACACTGAAGGCATCAAAACTATGAATTAACACATGTGGAATTATATACTTAACAAAAAAGTGTGAAACAACTGAAAATATGTCTTATATTCTAGGTTCTTCAAAGTAGCCACCTTTTGCTTTGATCACTCTTGGCATTCTCTTGATAAGCTTCAAGAGGTAGTCACCTGAAATGGTATTCCAACAGTCTTGAAGGAGTTCCCAGAGATGCTTAGCCTTTTGCCTTCACTCTGCGGTCCAGCTCACCCCAAATCATCTCGATTGGGTTCAGGTCTGGTGACTGTGCAGGCCAGGTCATCTGGCGTAGCACCCCATCACTCTCCTTCTTGGTCAAATAGCCCTTACACAGCCTGGAGGTGTGTTTGGGGTCATTGTCCTGTTGATAAATAAAAGATGGTCCAACTAAACGCAAACCGGATGGAATTGCATGCCGCTGCAAGATGCTGTGGTAGCCATGCTGGTTCAGTATGCCTTCAATTTTGAATAAATCCCCAACAGTGTCACCAGCAAAGCACCCCCACACCATCACACCTCCTCCTCCATGCTTCACGGTGGGAACCAGGCATGTAGAGTCCATCCGTTCACCTTTACTACGTCGCACAAAGACACGGTGGTTGGAACTAACTCAAATTTGGACTCACAGATTTCCACTGGTCTAATGTCCATTCCTTGTGTTCTTTAGCCCAAACAAGTCTCTTCTGCTTGTTGCCTGTCCTTAGCAGTGGTTTCCTAGCAGCTATTTTACCATGAAGGCCTGCTGCACACAGTCTCCTCTTAACAGTTGTTGTAGAGATGTGTCTGCTGCTAGAACTCTGTGTGGCACTGACCTGGTCTCTAATCTGAGCTGCTGTTAACCTGCGATTTCTGAGGCTGGTGACTCGGATGAACTTATTCACCGCAGCAGAGGTGACTCTTGGTCTTCCTTTCCTGGGGCTGTCCTCATGTGAGGAAGTTTCTTTGTAGCGCTTGATGGTTTTTGCGACTGCACTTGGGGACACTTTCAAAGTTTTCCCAATTTTTCGGACTGACTGACCTTCATTTCTTAAAGTAATGAAGGCCACTCGTTTTTCTTTACTTAGCTGCATTTTTCTTGCCATAATACAAATTCTAACAGTCTATTCAGTAGGACTATCAGCTGTGTATCCACCTGACTTCTGCCCAACACAACTCATGGTCCCAACCCCATTTATAAGGCAAGAAATCCCACTTATTAAACCTGACAGGGCACACCTTTGAAGTGAAAACCATTTCAATTGACTACCTCTTGAAGCTCATCAAGAGAATGCCAAGAGTGTGCAAAGCAGTAATCAAAGCAAAAGGTGGCTACTTTGAAGAACCTAGAATATAAGACATATTTTCAGTTGTTTCACTTTTCTGTTAAGTATATAATTCCACATGTGTTAATTCATAGTTTTGATGCCTTCAGTGTGAATCTACAATTTTCATAGTCATGAAAATACAGAAAACTCTTTGAATGAGAAGGTGTGTCCAAACTTTTGGTCTGTACTGTATATATATATAGTATATGATACACACCAGCACTCCTACTAACCCTGTCCCTGCTATTCATATATTACACACCCAGCAGAGCAGACACAGCAGTCAGCCATGAACATTGTAGAGTTCCTACTGTCTGCTGTGTCTGTACTGGCTCAGTGTAGTCAGGATACCTGGAAGAGTTAATTCCCTACCTCTGCAGGTCACTGGTCAGGAGGAGGTCAGAGCTGTGACGTTATACTGAACTTGCTGGGTCCCTCTCTGTAACGGAGCTCTGCTGCTGTAATGATGCTAGATGCATCAGGCAGAAGCAGCAGAGTGAAGAGTGGAGGACAGTACAGATCAGGTAATGGCCCCGAAATTTCAGCTGGTCAATAAGCAGAGCAAGGAACACAGCATCTCCCTGCTTATTGACCAGCTGGGTATCTAAGAGAGGAATTGGGCAGACGGCTGGCAGCTGCACAGGCAAGAAAGAAGGTTGCTGTGCATTTATGTCAGATAGGAGGCGGGGCCATTTGGCCTGGCCAGGCCCTTCACACTGTCTGGCCCCATACCAACTGCCTCCCCTGCCTATATGGGTGGTACGCCAGTGTGCTTCACCCGAACCAAATACCACAGTGTAACACAACATACTGCTCCTGCAGAACCAAATACCACAGTGCAGTACAATATACTGCCCCTGCAGATCTTCTTGTTGCACTGTGGTATTTGGTTCTGCTGGGGTAGTATTTTTTTCTGCAGTGTGCTCTGCCCTTTGGTATTTGGTTCTGCTGCAGAAAGAAATACCACGGTGCAGGACAAATACAATCCCAGCACAAATAGAATACCACAATGCAGCACAAACTGCCCCAGCAGAACAGAAGCTGCCCCGCCAGTGCCAGCTGCCATGTTTTCTCTCCTCCGGCCCCTTCCAGTGCTCTAAGATATGGAAGTGGTAAATGACGAGGTAGGTCACAGCAGTGATCCAGCACTACTGAACATACAGGAGAATACAGCACTACGTACCTCTTACATCCAGTGACATTTCCTCTGATGCAGAATTTCCTTTACCTAATCTTCTCCATTCGGCCCAGACCGCCAAAGCAAATTCTTTCAGACACATCTTCTCTCTGCAGAGTTTGCAGCTTGTACATATTAGATTCCTCACTTTTCCATCATCCTCCTGGTGCTCCAACATTGTTATCTGTTGCCAACCCCCAATATTGTGCCCACTGTGCTCCCTAATGCCTCCAAATAATATACTGCTGAGTGACTCCAGAATTATCAATAATACCTATACCCCCAGAAATAATGTCCCCATACAGCAATAATACCATCATTTTGTACCACCAGTAAAAATGCCATTATAGTGCCCTCAGTATTAATAATATTCCCTATAGTGCCCCCAGTAATAATACCCTTTGTACAAAAAAATCCCCCTATAGTGCTTCAGTATTAATATGCTCTCAATGCCTCCAGTAATGCCAGCTATAGTGCACCTTGTATTAAAAAATGCCCCACCAATGCCCCAGTATTAAAACGTCCCCAGTGCCTCCAGTAATACCTCCTATAGTGCCCCAGTATTGAGTCCCCAGTGCCTCTCGTAATGTCCCTTATACAGACCCCAGTATTAAAAATTCCCCTATAGTACCCTCAGTAATACCCTCTATAATGCTGATAGTAAAATTTTCCCACAGTGCCCCTGAGCAGTAATGTTCCCCACAGTGCCCCCAGTAGTAATGTCTCCCACATAGTGCCCCTTCAGTAGAAATGTCCCCCACAGTGTCCCCCCAAATAGTAATGTCCCCCACAGTGCCCCCCCAGTTGTTATGCCCCCAATATTTATGTCCTCCATAGTGCCCCCAGTAGTTATGTCCCCCACAATGCCTCTCCTATAGTTATGTCCCCCATTATGGGCTTTAGGCCTATTAGGCCTTGCAGGTGAACCACGGGGAAGGGAACCATTGGCTCCTGTGCCTCACAGCAGTATACAACTGCATCTCTGTCCTGATGACAGCAATAGAGTTGGTTTCAGGAGGAGAACTTGCAACCAACTTTCTGGTGCCATAGGCATGTGTGTAGGTTGGCCTTACGGTAAATATGGCCCTGATAGTAGATATGTCGTATCAAGTCAGTGGCTGAGCTCACAATGGTGTCTGTGCTTAAGAACTCTACAATCTTAAATAAAATGATGCCACACATCAATATGCTTAATCTTCCAAGTCCACTAGGAGCTTTACCGCTCCAAACAATATCTTTAAAAGCAAAATTGCAGACTTGTTAGGGGGAGTCACCAGAAATGTTGCATACTGGGCCTCATCTGTCTTGGTCCTACATATGTATATTTCAGTGTTTTCTACTGTTATTATAATTGTATAGTTAATATGTATATTTTTGCCATTTTGACAACTAAAATTCAAAAGCCAATTTAGGCACAAAATTTACTGTTTTTGAGATTTATTAAATAAAAAGTATTTTGTTACAGCAAGATAAGAAGTAGTGCCATATGTGATAAAGAGATGGAAAGAAAAAAAGTGAAGGACAAGCTTAAAAGACAAAGGCGTTAAAAAGAAGGGAACCAGAGAGTGCTGTAGTATGTGACACTGTGAGTCGTATATTAATAGTACTGTTTTTATTACAGTTTAGTTTTAATTGTGGTTCTTGTAACTCTACAGCACATTTTGATCGGATAGGGCTATTATTAATTTCAGCGTTTCCCTTCTGTAACCAATGTCTTTTTTCACTGCTATAATCTAATTCTGGTTCCAGGTTCACACCTTTGCTCATCTATTTCTTTACCACATGTTCTAGTACATGTTCTAAGCAAAAACAAGGGTTCCATCAGTTCCATACTCATCGACAATGTATATGTCTTATATATGCTGTACACCTGCTTAACCAGTTCACCAAGAGAGTCCTATATAAGAAGCCTGCTTTAGGCACGCTGTAGACGGCCGTGTCCATATTTCAGTCTGCAAACAACAGATCCACAAAGTATAGATACCTTCCATGATCATTCTCACTCCGATCATTAGAAATGACTATTCTTGTCCGCAATATGGACAAGAATATGACATGTTCTATAATTTGTGGAACGGCCATACAGATTTTTTTACTACAGATATGTGCTCGGCCCCACAGACATGCTAGTCACAAAAAATAGGGATAGCACATGGATGAAAAATACGATTGTGCAAAAAAAAAACAAACAAAAAACAATACACACCTGTTAAATTACCTGCCGCCCCAATGTCTTACCCTCAGGGGCGGATTGGCCATAGACCTTACAGGGAAATTTTCCAGTGGGCCAATGCCCAGAGGGCCGCCTGGGCCCTCCTCAGGGCTGGCCAGTGGAAGTTTTTGGGGCTGTATTTTGTGCTGCTGTCAGTATTTTGTGATGGACTGTTGTATTTGGCTCTGTTGGGGCGGTATAATGTGCCACAATATGGTATTGCTGGCCCTGCCTTCTATCAATTCTGGCCCACACTACAAAAGGGGCCACTTTTCATACTTTTTCCAGGGCCACTAAGTTCCCAGTCCGCCCCTGCTTACCCTAGTGCAATATTGGAAAGGATCAGGTCAGTATTAGGGTTTGTAACTGGAGAACCACCATGCTCTACATAAGGCAATGCGCACGATGCACAGTAATACATAATATGACTTATATAAAGCCCTTATATAGTGTTTATTAAAGCCACAGTGCAGGCATTATTTAATTAGCAGCAATAAGTGGTCTTTACTCTGGATCTGTAAGGACAAAATACCAGCACCAATACAATTCATACAGGCATAATATATGGCATAATACACTGGAACCATTCTAACTGCACTTAGGGGGATCCACACCACACTTTACATGTAACTTACCTATGCCTTGTTTCCTATATGGACTTTGCTGTATATATAGCAGCTCTGTTCCTTTCACCATTGATATGTCATTGAAAAATTCTATCTGGGGTCAATCACATGAATTTTTCCCCCTGTATCAATGGTAGCCCACTCCTACAAAGAGGGGAGGAATGGGGTGGTTAGCCCCCTTTGCTGATGCCAACCATACCTCACCTTCTGTGTACAGTAAACTGGGGTACTGCATTTGCCTCTTTGCCAACCTTGTTCATATTATCTTTTTTCAGCCTCCAGCAATATGCCTATATTCCCTCCTTGAAAACCCTGCTAAGAAAATCTAGGCAATCTTTTCATGGGTTCCATAGAAGAAGTTACAGTATCATTCCCCCATGCCTCTTTTTGGCATTAAAAAGAGGCATATCCTTGGTTTTATGTCACCCTTTCCCAGTTTCTGAAAAGGAGTAGTGGCGACGGTGCGGTGTGGGCAGGGTAGGGTACCAGAAAGTTGGTTGCAAGTTCTCTTTCTGCCAGAAACTGGCGTAGATAATTACTGAAATCTGTAGCAGCATTCTGAAACACGGACTGCTGGAGGAGGTCTTGATAAATCAGGGCCTATGTTTCCATATCCTAGTTTGAGAAACCTCTATTCAAGGGGTGTTCCACTTGTAAAATGTTGATGATCTATCCTTAGGATAGGTCATTAATATCTGATCGGTGGGGGTCTCACTCTCTTGCCACAACCCTGCTGATCAGCTGTTTAAAAAGGCCACGACATTCCAGTAAGCGCTGTGTCCTCTTTCTTGGCGAGTGATGTCATGTTCATTGGTCACTTGGTCTATGTGCAGCTTAGTCCCATTCTAGTGAATGGGTCTGGGCTGCAGTACCAAGCACAGCTGCTATACAGTGTACAGTACTGAGCTTGGCATGCTGTGATGGAGGAGTGCCGCGGCCTCTTCAAACAGCTGATCGGTGCTGGTGCTGGGTATCGGACCCCCCCACTGTTCAGATACTGATGACCTATCCTGAGTATAGGTCAGCAATATTCTACTCCTGCAAAACCCCAGTTAACAACATGTTGTTCTCGTGAGATAGAAAATGTCTTTTATTGTTGCTGCTGTCATTAGTTATATCAATAATATTAAATTGCGACTTATGGGGCATTCTTTACTCAATCCCTAGATGCATATTATCTGTGCTTTTCAAAGTCATTTAAAACCTCACAGTTCTTTTAGCTCTTGTGTATGACTTGCCTTTCTTACCCTCAACCCTAAGGAGTTATTGGGAATTCATGCAAATGTCTGAGATTGACTGTGCTGGATTGGCACTCCGCTTTCTATTCTCCTGGGCAGGACTACAGAAGGATTGAGCAGAGATAAGGAAAGTCTTTGGCTATAACCTTTCCGAGACCTCTTTAAGACCCCTGAGGTTTCATTCCTGAAGATTAAGATGAAGCTTCTAAGTATCTTTGAAATAGTTGCTTTCATAAGTTTAAAACCTACAGCACAGACAGACACATAATGTAAAAAGATTTGGGCTCCAGTCAGCAAGGGTCCTTTAACATGGGCAGATTTTCTGCCAATAACAAGTGCCAACAGATCATACAGCCAGTGGGTCATGCCTATTACCTGCCATTTACATGCAGCAATTATTGTACTATATGGGCACAAAAGATTATTAATACAGTCATTCGTCCCAATGCAGTTTGCATAGTGTCAGCAGCACAACCTTGTTTACTTGGGGAGATGTTCCCACATAAAACAATGAGATTTATGCCAACATAGAAGATGCAATCAGTTGGGCATATTTAAATGGGACATAAATGGTCATGAATGAATGTTTTCATGAATATTCGTTAAGCTGATCATCGGTCTATGTAAAATGGCCTTAAGATTGCCGAGCAGAAAGATGACGCAAGATGGTGACTAGGAGGGTGATTTATGATGAAAAGAAAATTTGGCAGGAGTTTGTGTTGTGATTTGTGCTGTGCCAGAAAAGTGCAGTGATTTTGCTTGTTTTGGAGTTGGCATTTCAGGGTGGTTTGCACCATGCCCAGCAGTTCTGCATTTACTAAGGGGCGGCTAGATATTTTGTGGGCAGAACTACATTTTTATGCAGTTAACCAGTGGCATACATTCAATGTAGACAGATCATGCCATTGCTATTGGGCTTGGGGCAAGAGGGACCCGCCGCAGAACTCCTTATCTTCCGATGTGAAAACACTGTATTTCCATGCAGCTGCCTCTAGGGGCAGTCCAGAGCAAACAGATTATGACAGGTTCCTTTTCAGACAATAGTAATGGCAAAATTCCTATGCACTAAGCTCCCCTTAGTGGTGGCTGCAGGCAGCCAGCTTTTAAATAGAAGGGAAGCAGGAAATGTATAATTTGTATTTATGCCAGTTGTCTGGCATGAATGCATTGAGAAATATGGTGGTCAGAATGAGTGTCATATTTATGGAAGCACCTGTTCCACTTTACTGGCATAGAAGTTGGATAAAGTGGGTTAGGCCAAAGATGACTTCATTATTACATATTTTTTATTAAAATTAAAATTCTGTCTATTAAAAAAAGTAAATTCATCAGAAATCTGAGGTTTTGCACTTTCCATTCTGCATTACATGGGAGTGATTGATATACTTATACTGGGAATCTGGGTGGGGCAAAAAGCAGGTTTTGCTATGGAGTCCTATGAGACCTGTGTATGCCCATAATTGCAACTTTAAAAAAAAATTTGCAAAAAATTTTTGCAAGTGTACACCAGACCCCTGGTGTTATACAAACTGATGAAACCTTTGTAATACATATGATTAGACTTTAGATTTTCTAAAGTTTCTACACCACTCCTTTACTAAAAAGGTCTCAGTTAGAGATGAGCGAACCTGCTCGTAACGAGCGGTTCAATGCTCAGATCCCCTGTGCTCCCCTGCCCGCAGCCATCCGGATCCGTCCTCACCCGACTGTAAGTCGATGAGGACAGATCCGTTTGGTGTCACACACTGGTATGTGACTAGTGTGTGACACCAAACGGATCCGTCCCCATTAACTTACAGTCGGGTGAGGACGGATCCGGATGGCTGCGGGCAGGGGAGCGCAGGGGATCTGAGCATTGAACCGCTCGTTACGAGCAGGTTCGCTCATCTCTAGTCTCAGTTGATGGATCTAATATAAAATAGCTTGACAGGCTAACCAAGACAACTTTCCACCCACTTTTCAAAACTGGTTTGAGTGAGATAAAATGCATATGTCACAGAATTTAGGTACTTGGTCTGCAGCAAAACTAAAGTATGATAAAAGTGTTCGGATGTAATATCCAAAATGCACAGTCAGAGTTATATTATTATGACCACTTCTTACTTTGGACATTAGCAGTGCGTAACTCATGAAGGAAGTCTCATGTCGTGATCTGGCTTGGTGGGTATTAGTGTTGAGCGAAGTTTTGAAAAATTCGATTGCTTTGCCGAATTTCACAAAGAAATTTGCTTTGTGACGAATTACTTCGTCACAAAGCGCATTTCATTGTAAGTTGCGGACGCATGAGATTATGCGTGGGATCTTCAATCAAGATGGCCATAATGGCCTCTTCGTACTCAAATGGATGAGGCGAGTATGTTTTTTTAATGCCATTTCAGGGAAAATTGATTCGTTACTGCGAATCACAAGGAAATTCGGCTTTGCGGCGAATCTAATTTTTCCTGAAATTTGAATTGAAGTCTACTTTGGATACTTCAATTTGCTCAATCCTAGTGGGTATATTAGGTGTGCGAAGTTGTCTGCAGACATATCCCTTGTTGCTGTAGCTGCTAAAAAGGGCAGTTTATCAGAGTTACAAAACAAGATGATTGGCTTTTGGGCCAAGGGTGCCAGTATTTCTGAAACCTTTCAATTTGTGAACTGTTCACATGCTGCTGTGGTGAAAGTCTATCGTGAGTGGACAAATGGCACCATTGTAAATAAGCACCATGGAAACTTTTCATTGATGTAAGAGGTGGACGTTGACTACAAAGGTGTGCAAGCCCAACCAACACACTACAGAGGAGCTGCTCATCATCAAAATTAACCAGGGGACTAACAGACATGTGTCTAAAACAACAGTTCAGCAAACCCTACTGAGTATAGATGGTCATTGCACCTCTGCTAGCAAAGTTGCATTAGCAGAAAAGGCTTCAATATTTGCAGCAGTATCGACATTGGACCTCCACTGATTGGCAAAGGGTTGCCTTCTCTGATGAGTCACGTTTTCTGCTTTTTCGGACGGACAGACGTTGACATGTCAGGTGAGAAACATCAGGAGAACAAACACGCAGCAACCACTGCTGGAAGAACACAAGCTGGTATCAGTGTTATGGTCTGTGGAATGTGGAAGGCACTCTTAACTGATTTGGGTATGAATCCATCCTTGCAGATCATGTTCACCTATACATGCTGATTGTCTTCTCTGGGGCAGATGGGATCTTCAGCAAGACAATGTGACATCACATAGATAGAAATGTCTGACAATGGCTGGAAGAACATGGCCAAGTAATACCCTCTAACTCCCCAGCCTTGAACCCAACTGAGCATCTGTGGGACTACCTTGATTGTTGTCTTTGATGTCAGCATGGCTCCAAATACCTGTGACAACCTACTAGGACCTCACTGAGTCACTCCCAGCTTGTCTAGCTGCTGTCTGTGCTGCACACGGCAGTTACTCTGGATATTAGCTAGTGGTCATAATAATGTGACTCATCTGTGTATATTTATCCAAAGTTATCAGTGTGACATTTCAGCTTCACATTGGAGTTCTTTTCAACACTTTGGGAGGCAGCTAAAAACACCAGAAAGCTAGTGTCAAAAATGGCAAAAAAAACAGTCTTAATATATTCCCTTCAATTATATTTTCAGAATTGTAAATATGCATGTGATTTGTGAACCTTTAGAAATCCATTTAGTCATGCTTTACTAGTGTTAGGCCTCAATCACACATCTGTGAATCACTGGCATTTGCTTTCTGTGTTCTTGCTTATCTTTCATGAATACATAAACTCAATTTACCCTGAATTGAAATTTACATTGACCTATAACGCAACTACAATCCATTTCCTGGACACCTCGGTCTCCAAAGACCCACAGGGCCGACTCAAAACCGATTTATTCCGCAAACCAACGGATCGTAACAATCTGCTTCATTATACCAGCTGTCACCCCCCGAACACACTTAAATCGATACCCAACTCTCAGTTTCACCGCATACGTAGGATAGTCCAGGATCCAGATACCTATGAACAGAGATTAAAAGAAATGAAGGACAGATTCAGGGATAGGGGATACCCTACTAAACTACTAGAACCAAAATCCACTTCAACCACAATACGTTCAAAAACCCTAGAACGATTACCATTTGTTCATACTTATCACCCGAATATGCGTAAATTTGAGAATACACTGAGGAACCATTGGCACTTATTAAAAAGGGCATACCCGGACATTCCCGAATTTAATAATCAAATCTTGATGTGTAACCGTCTTCCAAGAAACTTAAGAGACCTATTGGTAAAGGCAGACATAGGCTCAGACATCAAAGTACCTCGACAAACTTTCCTAAAAACCCCTAAAAGGGGTACCTTTCCATGTTTACACTGTGCGCAATGCACCAATGTCCAAAAGGGTCCCTAATTTTTCCATCCACGGATGGGTAAAGCTTTTCCCATTGACGAATTCTTTAATTGTGACTTCACCTTCGTGGTATATTTACTAAAATGTCCGTGCGGATTGACATATGTAGGTGAAACGACACAATCCATCAGAAATAGAGTGTGTCAACATAAATCATCCATCAGGATAGAAAACTTGTTACTACCCATACCGCCACATTTTCATGCTGCAAAACATAACCTTTCACAATTAAAATTTCAAGTAATTGAGCATGTCACACAGCTAAGGAGAGAAGGCAATAGGATCAAACAACTTAAAAAGAGGGAGGCATTCTGGATACATAAACTTGACACCTTGGAACCTAGGGGCTTGAATCGAGAATATGAGATCCAACATCTCATATGAACTTACTTCTCAAACTTTCTGTTTGTAATATCATGAGCTGTGTAGGCATAAATTGTGAACAATAACTATTCATGTGACTTACTTATAGTACGATAAATGCACACATATTATAGTATGTTATTAACCCGTTATGCCATTTATTTTTCCACAGATTAATTAGAATGCCTGGGGACCGAAAAAACTTTGCCAGCCATAATATCTATATCCTTTATCAGTGTGATATCCTTTACTCTTACGAACCTTGTTCTTTACCTTCCTTTTCCCTTTACTACTTGCTTTTCCCTATATCTATCTCTATTACCATCTGATTCACTCACTTCCTGATGTGTGGAACGCATATGCGTTCCACCGACATCACTTCCGCCACATGATGCGTTCCACCGTCCGGACCGGAAGTGAAGGGAGACACCGTGTATAATAGGCGCTCTCCCTCACATGCTTTCAGCACATCTTCTACCCATAGCAGCGTTTGCTGCAACTTCTCCTCAGCGCTAATCTTTCTTGAAGCCCTTCTCTTTGGCGGCAATTGGTAAGTAAGTCCTTCAGGTGACTGATTCTTATATATAGGGGGACCTCTTAGTAACAGTATATCCTTAACATACTACATATGGGGATCGATATCACCATTACCACTAATGATCTATGTTGACAATTCTGCCCATCTTATGATACTATTGAAATCTGGAACTGAATATCATTTGCTACTTCTGACAGACGATCTGTAACTTTACTTGTATATGAGCTACATCCACTATCAAGCCATGGCAATGAATTAAGCTATATCTGGGCGTACTTTCGATTAATGATGTACCACAAACTAATTCATGTGTATATATGTATAGTTTGTAATATGAAGTATAATGTCCTTTTCTGTAAAATACTTATGATCTGTATATTTTCTATGCACTAGTGTCTGAAGAAGGCTGGTTAAGCCGAAACGTCACATATGTTATAAAGTGCCACACTATCAAATAAACTTCACCAAGCTGATTAAATCTACCGGAGTTTTATTTGATAATCTATACAGTGGGGTGGGAACCCTACTCCGGTTCACCTATCCAGTACATAACAAGTCATCACTTCATATTGCTTTCTGTGTTCGACACAGATTCCACATTAACCCATTGATTTTAATGTGTTTGTTTACACAACCTTGGGCCAGTGGAAAAACAATGGAGACATGAACTACTTTGGTCCGTGATGTGAACCAAACATGCCCATTAAGGTCTATGGAGGAGATTTATCAAAACTGGTGTAAAGGAAAATGGCTTGGTTGCCCATAGCAAACAATCAGTTGGCAACTTTCATTTCCCAAAGGAGCTCTAAAAATGAAAGGTGGATACTGATTGGTTGCTATGGGCAACTAAGCCAGTTTTCGTAATGTATATTTAAAAACCACTGATGGCATCCGTGTTCCGTGACTATTGGTAGGAGATACTCTAGAAATCTCTTTCTCAGCCTAGCAGTGCATGTGGAATACAGATGACATACGGAGGGTAATAAAAGGAAACATGGACCAACAACTGACCCTTCTTAGACATTTTCACAGATGAAAAACTGACCATTTTGTTATGGACGTCATCATGGACACTGATGTGTGAATGAGGCCTTACTGGATGTTAAATTCCCAAGTTTTGAAATATCTGCTTTTATTTGCTACATAGAAACTAAAGATGCCATCAGACACGAGCAGTGAAAATACTGCACCATCATCAAGCCTCCCACTATGAGCAAACAGTTAATTTCTTAATTCTGGCATTTTTCTATTGCAGTAATTAAGAGACTTATTTTAATTTCATTATACATAGGCATTTTGTTTTTCAGTACCAGATTTACAGCATCTTTGGTAGGGACCCCCCTTCCTTTTGGCTGGGTAAAAACAGTTTTAGCAGTTTCTTCCCCTCCGATAATCAGCTAGCATTGTTTCAGAAATTCTCTTTTGTCTTCTCAATGAGCTGGCTGAAAGCCTGCTGCCATTTTTCTTTGTGTTTCCAGATGGTGAGAAAGATCACATAAATGAATAAAGCAATTTGCAATATGGAATAGGTGATATGCTCACACGTTTTCTATACTTTTACATATAAAAATAAACAAGTCTGAGAGCTCACATATGTAACCAAAGACTAAAATCACTGCCACCGATTTTATAAAGATACATTTTAATAACCATAAAATAAAACACCATAAACAATAAAAAATGTGCAGGCTTTACGTCTAAAATTCACTGCATAAAATGTAGACCACCACTCAAATAAACAGAGCCATCAGGGGAATTTAATTCAACAGTTTTCTATTGTAAAAAAGTTACTAGAGAATTTATCTTTAAAGTATATTTGAAGTCAGTTTTGCTTGAGTCTGTTTTGGCGTACTTTATGCCACATTTATCAAATGTTGCATATTGTTATATAAATTTGTCTCATTCTTAAAGGGAGTCTGTCACCTCATTTTCACCTATATAACTAACAGCAGTGCCCCACAGAAGATTACATACACATCCCAGACATACCTGTGTGCACTGTGTGTGTGTTTTACTTGTCCAGAAAAAGCAGGAAAACAGCTCCCAAGTGCCCAGCTGAAAGTGAAAGTAAAAACAGCTTTCTCTCCCGACTAGATTTCTAACAGCTATACTTTCTATATCATTTTAAAGCTTGGAATGCCAGCTTTCAAAGAAGGTCAGAACCATTTTTCTATCTGCTACCAATCCCAAGATATGAGCAGCTAAAGCAGCCCTCCCCTCTTCAGTCTGGTTTGCTTTGGGCACTTGCGGCAGCAGAGCTGGGCACTTGGGAGCTGTTTTCCTGCAGAATAAAAGTGCTTTTCCTGGACATGTAATACAGACACACAGTGCACACAGGTATGTCTGGGATGTGTGTGTATGTTTGGGGCAGTGCTCTTAGTTATATTGGTGAAAATGAGGTGACAAACTCCCTTTAAACCTAACACTTTTGACTAGAAAAACCACTCACATTTTCCTTCTCCACCCTCTTACTGGGATGAAACCACAACTTTTTAAAAAAGTCTCAAAACTGGAGTGAGTGGTGTAAAAAAGCAAAAAGTCTAAAATGTTAGCGTAAGTGAGCCAATAAAAGTCACAAAGGCCCCATTTTGTGCCTTTTTGATGCAGAATTTTAAAGTGAAGGCACGATAAATTAGGACCTTAGTGTTTGCAACCTTTTTAATTCCACTTGCACAAAAGCTTTTGAGTAAGTGGTGTTTCCCCTCAGCCCTGACCACTTTCCTGGAAAGGGGGCCTGGCGAGGGTAGGGCCAGGGGTCCCAGCATATGTATCTATTTATTTAGCTAGGGACTGGCATAGATTTCAGTTTAGGCACATGCTGTGTCTAATTTATGATGCGGCGCAAGCCTTGTCATAAATTAGGTGCAGCCTCTGGCAAGATTTCTGACAAACAAAAACACATGTGTACTTTGCCTCACTTGACTATTATTCCAGAAAAATTGTTAAACAGAAAATTGACATTAATAAATTTCCCCATATAGCTGTAAATTTGGTTCCCTTCACAGAATATATTACAAAACTGTCTGCCTGCAGCCATCACTAGGAGGAGCTCAGTGCAGAGGAATTTATACAGTTACCATTAAACTCAATGGAATCCAAAGAACTTTATGCATTAAGCTCCCCCTAGTGGCAGCTGCAGAGAAATACCATGAAGCTCTGTTGGAACAGGAGAAGCAGTTCACTCCCTATTGGGCCCTAGAGCATTCACATGGTCTACCCCCATGGTAGCTAAGTCACTGACCGAGGCTAGTAAAACTTAAAGCAGATCTGTCAGAAGACTATGCTTTTCCATGTAAGAGTAGAATAGAATAGGAATAGGTCTGCTCCCCTATAAGTTAAAAGAGCAGAAAAAATATTGTGCCATTTTACTGATAGGGTCAATCAAAAAATATACAGGACATGTACAGTAGTTTGAGCCCAGTGTATCCATGAGCAAAGCGCACCCTCTTACTCTCCCTCACTTTCTCCATCCTGCTCACAATGATGTTGGTGTTTCTGTATACTCTTATGGCAGTGACCTTTGCCCGCTGACTTTCTGCTCCCAGGCATGGCCTCTGCTCTGCTCACCCACTCCTTGGTTCTCTAGCGGCCTGGTTCCGTTGCCTCCCTAATGGGTCTTTCCACCGGAGCAGCACTGATTACCCCCTTTGAAAGCTGAAGCCTGCTCTTTGCCGGAACTTCCTCTCTATGCCTAAAGGGTGCATGTGTGCTCCCGCTGGATCTCTAAGAGCTAGTGTGCATGCACCTTGACATTCCCCAGCAAATGGCTGGTTACCCTGGGGTACTTTAGGCACTTTCCCCTGTGTAAGTATAAGTATAATATATATATTTATTAGATACTACAAACTAGGGCCCATAACTAAATAGGGATGATTCCTGCAAAAATCCTTTAGGCTCCTTTCACACGACAGAGTTTTCCGTGTGGGTGCAATGTGTGATGTGAATGCATAGCACCCGCACTGAATCCCGACCTATTCATTTCAATGGGCCTCTGTAAATGAGCGTTTTTTTCACGCATCAGTTCTGCATTGTGTGAAAAATGCAGCATGTTCTATATTCTGCGTTTTCCAAGCAGCCCCGGCACCATAGAAGTGAATGGACTTCAAAACGCATTGCATCTTGAAGCAAGTGCGGATGCACTGATGGTTGCTAAGAGATGTTGTTTGTAAACCTTCAGTTTTTTATCACGTGTGTGAAAAACGCATCAAAACGCATTGCACCCATGCGGGAAAAACTGAACAACTGACAAAACTGACTGAAATTGCTTGCAAAATGGTGCGAGTTTTCCTGAACGCATCCAGACCTAATCCGTCACGCTCGTGTGAAAGAGGCCTTAAGGTGACCAAAGATATAAAATAATTGTTAGAGCAACAGTACACATCAGCACTACATTACAATTAGGGCCCATAGATTGGGTGTTAAATTATGGATCTGCACAATACATATCCTGAGACCTTAGGACTCATGCACACAGTAGTACCATTCTCAGGCAACATGTGCAGTGGTACATGGAATCCCTACACTTACCTACATTCTCCTCCCTGATTTGACATCGAGAGTGGAGATGCACAGGGTGCATGCTTGGAGGAACAGAAGCAACCATACAACGCCTGAAAAATCTCATGCATATGTCTTGAGACACTATGGGCAACGTACTGTGCCTTGGCTAATTTATTGTCCAGCGCGCGCCCTACTTGTTTTCACTCCCATTGTCCAACTTGACATTGGGCATGATAATGGAAGGGACACTTTCAGTAGCCATGATTAGAAGCAGTATTTTAGATCTGTGGTGCTGAAGCTTTTCTAAGTATTGCTTAAAGGGAACATGTCAGAAGCTTTTGGCAGCATAAAATCATGACAGACTCTCTCATTACGAACTATAGCTTTACCCTGAAACACTGCAGCATTTCAGAGATAACGTACTTGAAAGGGGTTGTCTCACTACAGCAAATACCATTTATTATGTAGAGGAAGTTAATACAAGCCACTTACGAATGTATTGTGATTGACCATATTGCTTCCTTTGCTGGCTGGATTAATTTTTCCATCACATTATACACTGCTCATTTCCATAGTTACTACCACCCTGTAATCCATCAGTGGTGGTCATGCTTTTGCACTATAGGAAAAGTGACAATCTCTCTGGTGGCCAGGATTGTAGGAGTGCACATAGGCTGGTGCTTTTTCCTATAGAGTGTATGCATGGCCACCACTGATGGATTGCAGGGTAGCTGTAACTATGGAAATAAGCAGTGTATAATGTGATAGAAAAATGACTCCAGCCAGAAAATGAAGCAATATTGATAACAATACATTAGTAAGTGCCTTGTATTAACTTCTTCTACATGATAAATGTTATTGCTGAAAAGAAACAAACCCTTTAAATACGGGCTGGAAATGGGGCGAAGAGTTGATTGACAGGTATCTCTGTACACCAATGGAGAAAGAACTGTCAATCAAGCCAAGTTGGACAGGGAGAAGCTGACGGGGTGCCATCCCATAGCTCTCGTTATAAACTATGGTTTCTCTGAAATGTTTACTCTTGTGATTTCATGCTGTTGATGGTTCCGGCAGCATTAAAGAGCATCTGTCAGCAGATTTGTACCTATGAAACTGGCTGACCTGTTACATGTGCTCCTGGCAGCTGAAGACATCTGTGGTGGTCCTATGTTTATATGTGCCCGCATTGCTGAAAAAAATGTTTTAATATATGCAAATCTCTCAGATCTCTCTGCAACTGCCATGTCATATCCACTTTCCACAGTGCCAGACAGTGAAAACATCATCAAGCCTGGCTCTGTCAATTAAAGTGCAAAGGGCAGCAGTTGCAGAGAAAGCAGAGCCGCTAAGTGTAATAGCAACGCCCCCATTGCTCCTAGAGGCTCATTTGCATATATTAAAAGCATTTGCATATATTCTCAGAAATGTGAGCACATATGAACGTGGGACCAGCACAGATGTCTTCAGCTGCCAGGAGCACATGTAACAGGTCAGCCAGTTTCATAGGTACAGATCTGCTGACAGATGCCCCTTAAGCCCAGGACACTTGCTCTTCAAAATGTCAATTCATGTGATCACTGTAATTTATAAAGTACCATATAATAGATTCTATAGATGATATACCAGAAGTAGATGCATATGAAGATATACATTAGGGCATGGGATCAGCTGCACTCTATTTCTGTTACTTACAGACCAGAGTTCAATAATTCTGTTTAGTAAAAGGGTGTACAACTTTAATGAATTCCACCCACAGATTTTCCATTTGGATAAGGATGTGAGCTGCTTCGGGGGAAGTTCCAGTTAAAAAAAATCTTGGTTATGTTTTTAGTTCAATTTCTGCCAGAGGACATCCTCTTAATTAGTTAATTGATTCTAAGCAGAAGATGGAGATCCACTAATTGCTTTTAAAATGATACACCAAGGACTGAAAGAAAGAGATAATAAGTAGATGAGAGCAAGCAAGATGAAAAGGAAAGAAAATGCACGTGCCATCTTGGGAATTAGAATGGAAATGGGACAGTTCAGCTGAAAAAGACAAGAAATAAGGGCTGAGGGAGAAACAGATAGGTGACACTGAAAAGAAAATGTCACCATGACATGGTCAACAGAAATGATTTTTCATAGGCTTATAGTTCAGTCGAAAGAGTAGCTTGACCTGAACTTACAGCAAGCACAAACGTTACTATCCATGACAGCTGATAGTAAATGATCATATGTAATTTTATTATACATTCATTTTTGCTTTTTGCGCATCTATCATGAGTGAATTTAACTCTTTGTGTAGTTGTAGTTAAAAATAAAGTCATAAAATGACATTACCTAAATAAAATTTTATTATAATGTGTTAATTTTTGTAGTGTTTTTGACTACCCATATTAATATTTCAGTTTTCCTATGAGTCACCATCTTTTTGTGGTTTTTAACTTATGCTTTGCTATGTAGACTGGAGCAAGGTCATCTACTGTACTGCTAAGACCCATGGAGTATCTGTTACTCTATTACAGAGCTGGCAGCACTTCATGTGCCTTTGTATGGTATTGTACCTCCAATTGAGGTATTATCCTGTAACCTGTAACAGGGGGCGCAGAACGAGGAGATAATTTTTTGCTGAATGACTTTTTGACTATTTTCTGTCTGTCAGGTTTCCTAATAGGAATACAAAGATGGCAGAATTGGGGGTCTTCATTAGACCCTTGAGTGCCAATGCATCTCAATGCAGAGATGCCAATGTGATGACAAAGGGAGCCCATTTCCTCTGTCTGACCTCTTAGATGCCTCACTTTCTAGTGACCGCACCATCTGCGGTGTAAAATTTCCTGAATTAGAGAAAGCTCTGATTTCTGCCATTGCAGCAGTGTGTAAAGGTGCAATAGGCATAGCTCCAGTGTTAAAGGGAGTCTGTCACCTACTTTGAGCGTTTTGGACTGATAATATCATGTTATAGTTACCCAACATAGAAATAGTACCTTCATTGTGTATGTCCAGAAGCTGAAAAAACACTTTATAAAGTGTTTTTAATAACACTGTATACAGATTAGGTTCAGGGGCGGCATTATGGCGGCAAGTGCCCCGGCCGCTGTCTGATGTGCTAACATAACTGATCCCCTTGCAGTCCTCTGGCCCACCATCCTCTCCTAATTCATCCTTCTCCTCTGGCTTAGAGATCTCAGTGCGAGCTTCGGTCACCAAAGGGCCCACACATGCGCACAGTTAAGATTGGTGCCACTGACCATAATGGGCAGAGCAGTGTGTATGCGTGGGCCCATCGGTGAACGGCGCTCACACAATATCTGTAGATGTGCCTAGCACTGAGCTCGGTGATGTCACCGATATAGCTGGGTGCAGGGTGTAGTTAAAGGCTCACGGGCTCTGGTGCAAGGGTTAAGCTTGGGCCCCTCTTTCCATAATGCTTTGTGGCAAGGGACAGGGAAGCACCCCTAGCCTTTCTGCTGCCTGAGGCAAAAATTGAAACAGCACCCCTACCCCTCCTACTGTTAAAGACATACTTGGAAAACATTACATACAGGCTACAAAACATACAGGGTCATACAGCGCCATACCTCTTACATCCAGTGACATCTCTGATGTAGATGTTCTATTTCCTCATCTTCTCCTTTCAGACCAGACAGTCTTTATGATTTCTTTCCCCCATCTCTTGTCTCTGCACCGTTTGACAAATAGACATCTTAGTTTCCTACTGTTCCATCAACCTCCCCACCTTCTCAACACCCCATCCTGCCACCCCCAATACTGTGCCCACAATGCTCCTCAATACTTTGTGTCCCCTTCAATAATTATTGGTACACAGGAGCCTAAAAAATAACTGTGCCCAGCAAATAGTGTCCCTGACACTAATGGTATAAATATAATATCCCCCCAAAATAATTGTGCTACGCTGATAGTGTGCCCCCACAGTATTAGTGCTCCTCAAAGGAGGGGTATTCTGGGAGTTGGAGCCTCTCTGCTTTGATATTGATCACCTAGCCTGAAGATAGGTCATCCATATCCTGACACCATACAACCCCTTTAACCAGTTTAAGACCAGGCTATTAATCTCACTTCCTGACACATATGCTTTGGGACTTTGTCCCCAAATTTTTTGAGACCCCACCAAGGCCCTGAAAAGGTATCATTACATTCAGCTGAGCTAGTTCTACAAGGCATTTTGCTTGGTTTAACTGTTAATTTCCTGGTGACAGGCCCCCTTTATATTAAGGATAAATAAAAACATTATGCATAGTGGGATTTATGCATTTAATCTTTTTTTTAAATCAAGTAAATTTTTATTAAAGGAACAATATACTTGAGGCATTACAAAATAAAGGCATACATTTTCAATGCTACACAAGTGCCATTTTCGTGTTTTACAATGTACGTCTCATATATCCAGAAAATAGTACATCGAACCAAAGTATCATTTTCAAGTTTTCGCCCCCCCCCAATATACCACCACCCCTATCACCCCCCACCCGCAAACCACTCCCCCCAACCCTCCCAGTCCCCTCCCACCCCACCCTTTGCCACGAGGAGTCGACACCCAGTCCAGTGTAGACCGGACCTCATCCTTCAAGTTGGGATGAACCTCCAGGCCTAGCCAAGGTTGTCAACCGGAAGAGGCCAAGCATAGCATCACCAAGACCATTCCAGTAATACTTATCAATGAGTTATGGCTGTGTCATTTTGCATCTTTTATGGTACTATACCACCCAATTGTCCCCTCATACATTCTCTCACCAAAGAACTGGAGGCCAACCCAGGCGCTTCAAACCATCCTCCCCAGATAGCTAAGAATTTAGCAGCACACTGTCTTTTCATATAAATACGATTCTCATGTCTCAGAATCATGTTAATCCTACTGATATATTCTTTTTTGTTGGGCGCGTCTTTATCTATCCAATATTTTGCTATCAGCACCCTTGCTTGGAATAAGAGCCTCTGGATGCATAACGTAAGCTTGTTGGTAGTGTCCAGTGAATCCAATATACCTAGTATACAAATCCTAGGGTCCGGAGTCAGCCTAATCTTTGTCACCAGCGCTATTAAAGAAAGAATGTCAGACCAAAATTTCTCGAGTTCAGGGCATCCCCAAAACATATGAAGCAATGAGACACCCTTTGGTACACCCTATGTACCAAATACAATTGTGAGGTTCTTTGGGCCTCGCTAAGTGTTACTGTGGGGGTTAACGCTAAAACTCCTTCCCATTGTTCCTTTGAGATGGCCCCAACGTCTTGCTCCCATTTATCCTTTACTGGCAGGCACCCCTGGGGCAGAGATTTATTTAACAAGTGTCTGTAAAATACCGAGATCAAACCCTGAGAGCCCCCTGGTTTAAGCAATTGCTGACATAAATAGGGAAAGCCAGCAATTTGTGGCGTTCCTGGAAACTGTGTCTGAAAGGCATGCCTGAGTTGTAGGTATTGGTAAAACCAACTATGAGGGATTTCAAACTCGGATTGCAATTGGTCATATGCCTTAAACACCCCTTTAGAATGAAGGTGGTGAAGGAAAAGTACTCCCTTCCGTTCCCAAGGAGTAAAACCCTCCAACCGGAAAAATTCCGGCGAGTCAGGGTTATGCCAAATGGGTGTATTCTCATAAATTCCCTGAATCTCATTCAGCTCCTTATACTTGGACCACGTTTTGGCAATCAAGGGCAGCGTGGGATAGGACTTAAACTTTTGTTGGAGCTCCCCAATTCAGCTATTGCTATGGGAGTCCCCTGCTGTATGATATGTGACACTATTTGCGCCGAGCAATTCGCTCCTGTATACTGACCCCACCCCTTTAAGTGCTGTAGTTGTGCTGCCAAAAAGTACAGCCAAGGGTTTGGAATAGCTAGCCCGCCATCTCCCTTGCATCTCTGTAATGTTTCTAAGCGTACTCTTGGTTGCTTCTTTTTCCATATTAGGGACCTGAATATACCCTGTATTTTATAAAATATTCGCCGTGGCAACCAGACGGGCGAGTTGTGTAGAACGTACAACAGTTGCGGTAGAAAAATCATTTTAAGGAGATTACTCCTGCCAATAACTGTTAGAGGCAACTTACACCAAATACTTGTTTTTTCAGTGAATCTTTGTAGCAACGGGATGATATTATTTTTCAAATAATCTGACACTACAGGCGTAACCACAATGCCCAAGTATTTGAAGCTCTGCTGCACCCGGAGTGGAAGACATAGATCAGCCAACTTGTCGGACACGGGGCCCAGGGGCAAAATAACCGATTTATCCCAATTTATACTCAAACCGGCATACCTGCCAAATTCAGTAATAATGTGCATAATAGGAATTATGGAATTCTCCAGGTCGCCAGTATACAAAAGCATGTTGTCCGCGTACAATGAAACTCTCTCCTCCCGTCTCCCGAGGGGAAACCCGTCCCAACGCGGAGACGACTGCAGAAGACAGGCCAGCGGTTCGATCGCCACGGCGAACAATAAGGGCGACAGAGGACACCCCTGTCTGGTACCCCTATGTAAGGAAAATGAGGAAGATAACATCCCATTAGCTCTGATCCTAGCCCTGGGCATTCTGTACAAAAGTTGCACCCATTCAAGGAACCCGGATCCAAACCCCATAGCCCTCATGACCTCCCACAGGTAGTCCCACTCCACACTGTCGAAGGCTTTTGCCGCATCCAGGGAGATTATCGCTTTACAGCCACCTGTGTCCACTGACCTCTGCATGTTCAAGAATAGCCTTCTAAGATTTATAGAGGTACTTTTGCCAGGCATAAAACCGGACTGATCCTCATGTATCACCGAGGAAATTACTTTATTCAGACGTTTGGCTAACACTTTGGCCAGAATTTTGATGTCGACAGATAACAGGGATATGGGCCTATAGGAGCCGACAAGACATGGGTCTTTACCTGGCTTTGGCAGGACAACTATTACCGCTTCCCTCATGGATGAGGGCAATCTACCCGTCTGTTTTGCCTCCTGGAATGTTTTCAGTAATTGAGGAAGCAGTATATTCTGGTATCTTTTATAGAATTCAGACGGGAGTCTGTCAAAACCTGGTGCTTTCTCATTGGGAAATGACCCAAGGGCTAGTTTTAACTCCTCTAACTCAAGAGGCTCGTCTAGATAGGATGCCGATTCTGGAGACAGTCTAGTAAGGGGGATACCCACTAAATATTCCCGCATCTCATGGGAGCTCTTAGTCAATGTGGAGGCGTATAAGGTATTGTAATAGGCCGTGAATTCCCCCAAAATAGTAGAGTCATCTGTAGACTCTACACCCTCCCTGGTTTTAATACACAACACTCTAGCCGGTCCATCCTGAGCTCGCACCACTCTAGCCAACAATCTCCCAGCACTCTCCCCCGTTTCAAAATACTTTTGTTTAAGAAAAAAACGCTTGTTATCAGCAGTATGGAGTAGATGCGCATTAAGCTGTTCCTGCGCTCTCTTCCATGATAGCTCCGTTTGTGACGAAGGCTCCCTGATATATTCTCTCTCAGAGTCCCTCACCCCCTGAAAGAGTGATTCTGTGAAGCTTTTGGACTTTGTTTTATGCTTTTTAATTTTTTGAATGTATAAACCTCTAGTGAAGGCCTTCATCGCATCCCACACAATCCCCATGGAAGCGGTTCCCACATTCAAGTCAAAGTATTCAGAAAGCTGCTCATCCATGGGATCATTACCATCTAACAGTTGTATCCAGAAAGGGTTTAATTTCCAAAGAAAAGGGCCTCTGTTACACCTATTTTCAGGGACTTGAAATATCAAGTGCATGGGGGAATGGTCCAAGAGCGTGCTAGGGAGATATTCTACAGTAGAGACATATGAGGAAGCTTCGAGGGAGCCCACAGGTAAGTCTATTCTGGATAATGAACCATATGACGCTGAGAAGCAGGAATACTGGCGCACCGTAGGATGACGTATACGCCACAAGTCATGTAGGTCCAGTTCCCTCAGTAATTTGGCCAGGGTAGTATCAGTGGACACAGGGGCCGAGCGGCTGCCATGGAATTTATCCAGATCAGGGTCTAAATATTTATTAAAATCCCCCAGCATGAATACCGGTAATAAGGGTCCCTGATGGATAATGGATATCAACCTATTAATGAGGCCACAGGAATATGGCGGTGGAATATAGAGGGCTACCAGATATAGGGGAACCCTAAAGAGAGAGCAATGGAGGCAAACAAACTGGCCTTCCTTCAATATCTACAGATAAACACTCAAAGGGAACATTTTTATATCTCAGGACACTAACCCCACTAGCGTAGGGCGAGAATGTCGAATGGTAAGAGTGTGACACCCAAGGTTTATGCAGCAGATTAATCGTCTGCTTAGTAAGATGAGTCTCCAGCAGACATATAATGCCAGGCTGGTATTTCTGCAGGGCTGTGAAAACGGCTTGGCGCTTGGTAGCGTCTTTTAGGCCTCTTACATTCCAGACAGTGATATGGGTTCTATCCGCCATTATGAGTTATGTAATATATACTACAAGGATTGCGTTCTACCCAACAACAGCTATCCAACCATAAACCCAGTATTAAAAGAGGTTCGACTCCCCGTGGCATCCACCCCCCCATCCCACCCCTCCCCCCCATAACCTGAGAACCGTAAAAGAGGCAATAAACATTCCTGCAACCAGCAGATGCGAGTGGACAACAACATCGCACTACAAGGAGCACGGCATGAACCGATAAGAGGTTTTCCATTAGGAGTCTTAACCACTCAAACGTGGCTTGAGGTCCCGAGCAACATAATTGAAAACCCAAAGCGGCTAGGTAGTGCAAATGACATTAGTGCAAGTCAGGGAACCCCCCCCCACCAGTGCAAGGCATATTATGGGCTATACCAATATCTCAGAGTTCAGCTTGGGCCCCCCATCCCCCCCCCCCCCCCCCCCCCTCCAGCGCTGGTTCACCTAGCTTTTCTGCCGGCCAAGTCAAAAATTGAAACCCCCTTCCATGCCAAATTCTCACCCTAACCTAACCTCCTAACATTACGTGTATCACTACAGAACATACAGGGTAAGGCTACATTCACACGACCCATTCACTTCAATGAGCACTGTGTGCTGTCCACATCTGTATGTCCATTCCTATTTTTGCCCATTTGCGGACAAGGATAGGCATTGTTACAGTGGATCTGCAAAAAAAACGGATGCCATACGGAACATCATCCTTTTTTGCGGATCCGCAATTTGCAGACTGCAAAACACAACGTTCATGTGAATGTAGCCTAATACAGCCCCATACCTCTTACATCCAGTGACGTCTCCTCGGATGTACATCTTCTCTTTCCTCATCTTCTCCTTTCAGCCCAGACGCCATTTTTCAGCCATTTCTTATCTCTGCAGTTAGACAGAAAAAATCTTAGTTTACTACTTTTCCATCATCCTCCCATCTTCTGGACAAATCATCCTACACCCCCAGTACTGCTCCACTAGTACCACACAGATAGTGCCCTTCAATAATTATTGGCACACAGTGTCCTAAAATAACTGTGCCCAGCAAATAGTGTGAACATAACGTCCCCCAGAAATAGCTGCGCTGATACTGTGCCAGGGTGCCCCCCACAGTAATAGTACCCCAAAGTCCTAACTAATAATTCTCTGCCAGAGTGCACTTGTTAGTAATAGTGCCCCCAACAGTACTAATGTCCCCACTGTGCCCCAGAAGTAATAATGCTTCCAATGTGCCAGTAAGAAATGCCCCAGTGCCAGTAAAAATGCCCCCAGTGCCAGTAAAAAATGCCCCCAAGTGCCAGTAAGAAATGCCCCCAAGTGCCAGTAAGAAATGTCCCCAGTGCCCCATGTGCCAGTAAAAATGGCCCCAGTGCCAGTAAAAATGCCCCCGTGTCCCATGTGCCAGTAAAAATGCTCCCAGTGCCCCCATGTGCAAGTAAAAAATGCCCCCAGTGCCAGTAAAAATGCCCCCAGTGCCAGTAAAATGCTCCCAGTGCCCCCATGTGCAAGTAAAAAATGCCCCCAGTGCCAGTAAAATGCTCCCAGTGCCCCCATGTGCCAGTAAGAATGCCCCCAGTGCCAGTAAGAATGCCCCCAGTGCCCCCAAAATGCCCCCAGTGCCCCCATGTGCCAGTAAAAGTGCCCCCAGTGCCCCATGTGCCAGTAAAAATGCCCCCATGTGCCAGTAAAAATGCCCCCAGTGCCAGTAATATGCCTCCAGTGCCACCATATGCCAGTAAAATGCCCCCAGTGCCAGTAAAATGCCCCCAGTGCCAGTAAAAGTGCCCCCAGTGCCAGTAAAAAATGCCCCCAGTGCCAGTAATATGCCCCCAGTGCCCCCATGTGCCAGTAAAAGTGCCCCCAGTGCCAGTAATATGCCCCCAGTGCCCCATGTGCCAGTAAAAATGCCCCCCAGTGCCAGTAATATGCCCCCATGTGCCAGTAAAAGTGCCCCCAGTGCCAGTAAAAGTGCCCCCAGTGCCCCCCATGTGCTAGTAAAAATGCCCCATGTCCCCCAATAGAGCTCCGGTCCGTGCTACAATAAAAAAAAAACACATACTTACCTCCATGGAGCTGGCAGCGATGCGATGCAGGCCTCTTCCGGCCTGTGTCCCGCGCTGTACGGCTCAGGCGGCGCGATGACGTCATCGCGCCGCCTGAGCCGGCCTCTGATAGGCTACAGGCCCAGTGCCTGCAGCCTATCAGAGGAGCGGGCAGGGGAGACGCCTCTCCCTCCCCTGCCCCGCAGTAGAATACAGGCATCTGTATCGCCGTCCCGAGGACGGCGATACAGATGACTATGGAGATGAGCGCTTCCACAATGGAAGCGCTCATCTCCCTCTGCCCCACCGCCGCCTGCAACTGTCCGCAGGGCCGCACCGCACCCGGCTAATTGGCGGTGCGGCCCTGCAAGTGGCAAGGGGGGCCCTCGGGGCCCCCCTGGCTTAGGGGCCCGGTCGCAACTGCGACCGCTGCGACCCCTATAGCTACGCCACTGCCTCAGGGGAATCAAAGATCTGTACACGTCCTCCGGCCTGTATTCTCAATTTGGACGGGTAGAGCATAGAGTACTGCACATTGCGTTGACGTAATCATCTCTTAATATCCAAAAATTGTGCTCTGCGCCTTTGCACCTCCGCCGAAAAGTGCGGATAAATGGACACCTTCCGTCCCTCAATCATCAGATCAGCATGGTCTCTGGCTGCTCTCAGGATCATATCCCTATCTTGGAAATGCAGGATTCGAATCAGTATTGGCCGTGGTGGCGCCCCGGGTGGCAGAGGCCGGAAGGGCACTCTATGTGCATGCTCAATTGCAAAGAGTGGAGACAATGTTTGTTGTGTGAATTTGGTTCTAATCCAGTCCTCAAAAAAGCGGACCGCATTGCTTCCCTCTGCCTTCTCGGGTACCCCCACCAACCGGAGGTTGTTGCGCCTCGATCTGTTCTCCAGGTCCTCTGTTTTGTTGATGAGCAGTGTAATATTATGTATTACTTTCGCTAGGTCACGTTTAACCGGAGGGACCTGGTCCTCCAAAAGCGCCACTCTCTCCTCCATGCCCTCCATCCTTTCATTGATCTTCTTAATGTCTTGCCTTATAAAAGACATGCTTTCCTGCAAGGCCCCAATGGAGGAATTCAAGGTAGTTAGAGCTGAGTTGCAGTTCTGTACCGCCAGATAAATATCCTTGCTAGTCGGCTCAGTAGGAGAATGAGCCTCCTTACTAGAATGTCCATTCCTATGGTGTAAGTCAGTAATCTCACCTCCGCAGGCCGCCACCTCGACACCGCTTCCCGCCACCTCCATGTCGGAGCCACCATCTTGGCTCTCGCTCACTTGCTCTTCATGCGCCACCGAAGGCCCCTCCATATGCTCCACTTGCTGTGCGCGTCTGCTTTGGGTTACCTTGTCCCGTCCCGCCTCCAGTTTCGGGGTTCGTGCATATTGTTCAAGTTGGGCCGCCACCTCCGACATCTTGGATGCGGCAGCCGCGCCATGCTGCTTAAGTGGCGTAGGCCCCGAGCCTTCTTTCTCGCGTTTATTGTTGCGAGTCATCGCTAAAAAGGGCACCGGAGTGTTCTCCTGTACTTGCCAGGTAAGTTCAGCCAGACTATACTTGGTTTGCCGCAGGATGGAGAAGGATTATTATGTCGGTTGCAGAGGAGCCCTCAGCCAAGCGTCCACTCACATCTCCGGCCAGGCCACGCCCCCTTTATGCATTTAATCTTAAGACCTTTTCTTACTCACTTGTTATATATAAAATATCTCTAGAATTGTTTAACATGAAATAGGTTCCAATATATCAGGAGATAAATTTTATTTGCCAATAGAACAAGTGTGAACCCAAACACCATTTACCACAGTCTATAGCAATAAGGTGTTGCAAACGTTAACGCATGAACATTAGAAATCCTATAGATTTGTGCTGTCAAAAAGAACAACTGTATTTAATTAGTGCAGTACATAGCTGTAGTCTGCTCCCTCTGAATTCATTTGAAGCCTGCTGGCACAGAGAGAGGTAGCATACAGAGAAGATTCAGCAAACATGTGGAGCCTGATCTCCCTGAATTAATTTGCGGCCAGAGAGAGGTATCATATACAGTAGGTTCCCATAAAAAAGAGGTCAGCTTGCCATGGTGGATGGGCATAAATCATTTTCATCAAAATATATTTGCTAAGTACTTCATATTCATTTTAGGCCCCATGCACACGACCATATCCGTTTTTTGGTCCGCAAATCATGGATCTGCAAAATGCTGATACTGTCCATGTTGCATCCGCATTTTTTGCAGATCCACTGACTTCAATGGGTCCGTGATCAGCATTTTGCAGAAAAGTATAGGACACGTTCTAACTTTCTGCAGAACGGGTATATGGATGTGGAAAGCACATGGATCATCTTTCTGCTTCCCACATCCTTTTTTCTGTTCTGCAAAAAATAGAATATGTCTGCAAAATGCAGACCACGGACCCATTGGTCCACAAATAAAATGTGGATAGCACACGGACCACATCATTATTTTGCGTATCCGTAAATTGCGGACTGCAAAACTGATACAGTGGTGTGCATTGGGCCTAATATAGTGAATAAAGCACTAGTTCATATATTCTGTGTTTGCAGAGTGCTGTTGCGTTGTGTTTGCCTTTACTACAAGGCATTGTGTCTGATTTAAAGGGAGTCTTTCACCTGTTTTTCACCTATATAACTAACAGCACTGCCCCACAGAAGATTGCAGACACATCCCAGACATACCTGTGTGCACTTTGTGTCTGTATTACATGTTCAGAAAAAGCACTTTTATTCTGCATGAAACAGCTCCCAAGTGCCCAGCTGAAAGTGAAACTAAAAACAGCTTTCACTCCTGACTCGATTTCTAACAGCTATATCTTCTGATATTGGATATAATGCTCAGGAGAGCAGTCGGCACTCCGCTATAAGTGGCTATGCGGTGCACGCATCCAGGGTCAGCAATCCAATAGTAAATCCGAAGAAAGGAGCGGCACTCACGGTATAGATGCAAAATGTTCTTCTTTATTGTCACATAAGTATAATTGTGACGCGTTTTCGGCTCACGAACGAGTCTTTGTCAAACATGTTTGACAAAGACTCGTTCGTGAGCCGAAACGCGTCACAATTATACTTATGTGACAATAAAGAAGAACATTTTGCATCTATACCGTGAGTGCCGCTCCTTTCTTCGGATTAGATATAATGCTGTCATTTTGGTATAATTTGAAAGCTTTAAAGCATTGCAATGTCAGCTTTCAAAGAAGGTCATAACCATTTTTCTATCTGCTACCAATCCCAAGATATAAGAAGCTAAAGCAGCCCTCCCCTCTTCAGTCTGGTTTAGGGTAGCCACCTGCTTCATCCCAAAAAGGAGGACATTTTAGGCCACACCCCCAACCTGCCAAACGACACCCCCAACCTGCTAAACCACGCCCCTCTCCCAGTAAGTGCCCGGCAAAAAAAAAAAAAGAGAGGAAAACCTTAAAGGGGTTGTCAGGGTTCAGAGTTGAACCCAGATGTACCCTTAATTTCACCCAGGCAGCCCGGCAAGGGCAAGGGTTCTTCTGTTCACAATTACACACTGCCCTAATGGGCCGGCTTTACCGCTGCCGTTTTACTGGCCGGCGGGCATTCTGTATCCAGCAGTGCCGGAGTCAGTGAATTCCAGCAGGCTGTTCTCTGCTGTAACAGCCTGACAGAATCACTAACTCAGATGTGAAAGTAGCCTAATACAGCGCCCCATACCTCTTACATCCAGTGACGTCTTCTTTGATGTAGACATTCTGTGTCCTCAATCTTCTCCATTCAGACCAGACCGCCATGATGATTTCTTTCAGCCATCTCTTCTCTCTGTGGAATTTGACAGACAGACATCTTAGTTTCCTACTTTTCCATCATTCTCCCACCTTCTTGAACACCCCATCCTGCCACCCCCAATACTCAGACACTGTGCTCCACAGATAGTACTTCCTTTAGTAATTATTGGCACACAGTGCTCTAAAAACAATAACTTCGCTACTAAAGTGTAACCAAAATGTTCCCCAAAAATAACTGTGCTAAGCTGATAGCGTGACAGGGTGCCCCCCACAATAATAGTGCTCCCCAAAGTCCCAATAGAAATAATTAGTGCCACCAGTAGAGTCAATGTCCCCATAATGTGTGCCAATGCCCACTGTGTGCCCAAAAAAAATCTTAGTGCCTCCAGTTGAGCTACATAGTTCCCTATCATTTGTGCCAGTATAAAATACTCCTATATAGTGCCCCCATAGTGCCCCTCCCCTTGTCCCCATGGTGCCTAACATTAGGTGCCAGTATAAAATGCCCCCCATAATGTGTGCCCCCATAATGTGTGCAGTATAAAATGCCCCCCTCAGACCTCGGATCAGGGTCTTGTGCCCCCCTCAGACCTTAGATCAACATCTTGTGCCCCCATCAGACCTCAGATCAGCGTCTTGTGTCCCCATCAGACCTCAGATCAGCGTCTTGTGACCCCATCAGACCTCAGATCAGCGTCTTGTGCCCCCATCAGACCTCAGATCAGCGTCTTGTGCCCCATCAGGCCTCAGATCAACACAATGTGCCCCCATCAGACCTCAGATCAGCGTCTTGTGCCCCATCAGACCTCAGATCAACACAATGTGCCCCCATCAGACCTCAGATCAACATCTTGTGTCCCCCTTCAGACCTCAATCAACATCTTGTGTCCCCCTTAGACTCAGATCAGCGTCTTGTGCCCCATCAGACCTCAGGTCAGCGTCTTGTGCCCCCATCAGACCTCAGGTCAGCGTCAGTCCCTTCCCATCAGACCTCAGCAACTTGTGCCCCATCCTCAGATCAACACTGTGCAGATCAGACCTCAGACCTCCCCAGACCTCAGATCACTTGTGCCACCCCATCAGACCTCAGGTCACAGATCTTGCCCAGACCTCAGGTCAGACTCAGGTCAGCACGCATTGTGCCCCCCCATCAGACCATCAGCGTTGTGCCCCATCAGACCTCAGATCCCACCCCCAGACCTCCTCAGACCTCAGTCAGCCTCAGCGTCACCCATTGTCAGCCCCATCAGACACAGACCCTCAGTGCCCCATCGGTCAGCGTCCCTTCAGTGCACCCCCCAGACCTCAGGTCAGCGTCTTGTGCCCCCATCAGACCTCAAGATGTCACTCAGGTCTTGTGCCCCCATCAGACCTCAGGTCAGCGTCTTGTGCCCCCATCAGACCTCAGATCAGCCGTCATTCCCCTTGACCTCAGGTCAGTCAGTGCCCCCAGAACCCTCAAGATCAGTCTTGTGCCCCATCAGACCTCAAGGTCAGCAGGGTCTTGTGCCCCCATCAGACCTCAGATCAGCGTCTGTGCCCCCTCAGACCAGCGTCAGACCTTCAGTGCCCATCAGACCTCCAGGCAGTCTTTGTGCCCCCATTCAGACCCTCAGGTCAGCCTCTTGTGCCCCCCATCAGACTCCAGATCAGTCTTGTGCCCCATCAGACCGTCTTGGCAGCGTCAGCCCGTCACCCCCATCAGACCTCAAGGTCAGTCTTGTGCCCCCATCAGACCTCAGTGCCCATCAGCGTCTTGTGCCCCTCAGACCAGCAGTCTTGTCAGTGTCTTGTGCCCCCCTCAGAATCAGATGTGCCTCAGGTCAGTCTTGTGCCCCATCAGACCTCATCAGCTCAGTCTTGTGCCCCCCTCAGGTCAGGGTCTTGTGCCCCCCTCAGACCTCAGATCAGGGTCTTGTGCCCCCTCAGACCAGCGTCTTGTGCCCCCCCTTACCAGACTTTGTCCCCCCCTCAGACCAGCGTCTTGTGCCCCCCATCAGACCTCAGATCAGCGTCTTGTGCCCTATCAGACCTCAGGTCCAGTGTCTTGTGCCCCCATCAGACCTCAGGTCAGTCTTGTGCCCCTCTCAGACCTCAGATCAGGGTCTTGTGCCCCCCTCAGACCAGCGTCTTGTGCCCCCTCAGACCAGCGTCTTGTGCCCCCTCAGACCAGCGTCTTGTGCCCCCCCTCAGACCAGCGTCTTGTGCCCCCCCTCAGACCTCAGATCAGCCCACCCAGCCACTTTAAAAAAACATACTTACCTGTTCTGCGCTGCCGCTGCCATCAGGTTCCCTGCTCCACTGTCTTGCCTGCTGGTGCACACTATGACCTGACGCAGCGCCAGGTCATAGTGCGCACCGGCAGGGAAAACAGTGGAGCGCGGAACCTGATGGCAGCGGCAGCGTAGAACAGGTGAGTATGTTTTTTTAGAGTGGGCTGGGTGGGCTGATCTGAGGTCTGGGAGGGGGGGGGGAAAGCACAAGACTCTGTACAGGAGCAGGCCGAGCCATTAAGGGGGCGCTCTGGCAGGGCGCCCCTTTAACTGGCCGGGAGTGAAGCGCCCTGTGCAACCACATGGGTCGCACACCCCAAAGGCCTGTCCTGAAAGGCGGACTTCTGGCCGTCCGTCCTGGCCTTGCGCCGGACGGAGGACCAGGAGTTTAAAAACCGGACTGTCCGGCCAAAAACCAGACGGATGGCCACCCTAGTCTGTTTTGCTTTGAATACTTGCAGCAGCAGAGCTGGGCACTTGGGAGCGGTGACATTGTGACGTTTCGACATGAAGTCTTTATCGAGGCTTGATAAAGACCACGTCGAAATGTCGCAATGTTTGCTGTCTACTGAATAAAACAACAAGATTATTTGAATGGAAGAGTGCTGTGGATCCTTCTTTTGATTTGACACTATATGGGACCCTCAAGCCTGGATCCTCATCCACATGCTGTATTGTACTGCATTGGAACTATCACTTTGACACTGATTTGCCTATGAGCTGGGCCTTATAAGCTCCCATAGCTGCCATCAGAACTCCACAATCACATCGCAGACTTCTGAGGCCTCGCCTGTCTGACACTCTGCTCCCTTGCCCTGGTCTGTGTTGAACTCTTCCTTCTGTGTCATACAATGCTCTGCCTACTGCAGCCTCTCTGTATCTGTTTGGGTTACACTGCTTCACGGTGTGCTGTCCGCATGTTTTGCGGCCCCATTGAAATTAATGGGTCCACACCCATTTGGCAAAATTGCGGAATGGATGTGGAGTCATTCATATGGTAGTCTGAATGAGCCCTAAGACTGGGGCGAAATAGTGACTTTAGCTGTGATACACATCACACTGCCTTTATTGCAAGAAACTGCATCTAATGTGGCTTGCATTTGGACCTACAAGTTGCCATGGCCTATGACATGACAGTCGCAAGAAATCCAGCAGCCACACACCCCATTCACTTGCATTAGTTGCAGTTACTTGTGATGACGGAAGCACTATACTGTGATCTTTGATCACAGAGGATGACAAAGGGCGAAAGCCTCCGCAGACACTGCTGGGCAGAGAAATGGTCAGAAAGTGTTCTTCCACCTCACACACCTACCAGTTGTTACATGATTGCTGCCAGAAATGACAGGACTGAGAGCCTAGGGTGAACTTGCAGCACACGGGTACTATCCTGGTACAGTGGACCTTTAAGTTGTCATGGTGATATCATGGGCACGAAGGTTACTATGGTGGCCTTGTTCCCAGGGTTGCCCGGCTGCAAGATTGTTCCTGTTACCCTCTTCGCACAAGGCACCAATAATTACACCAATACCAGGGGTCAAGGATAACGTTTGCTTTAATGCAGGAACCAATATGTTATACAGGTTACAGTCTCTCTGGTACACAGCCAGGTTTAGATGGTATGGATACAGCAGTAGAGTGGCTTGACAATGCGCTGTAGCTTTAAGAGCTTAGCTGTTGGCTGACTTGAGATGATAGGAGTAGTAGAAGTAGTATAATAAGTAATTACAGACCTGATCCAATAGGTTAGTCCTTTCAGCTGAGTAAGGCACGGGTAACTAGAGAACTTTGAGCACTTGAAATACTTAGAGAATGACGCTGCCCTCGCACTCTGGCGACCAGGTGGAAGACGCATGAACCTTCCGGACGTGTAATCCGGGGTAGAAGTGATCCTGAGTGGGTGACAGTAGGTTCTGGAAACTTATATAGGTAGTCCTACTGAATACTTGGAAGAACCTATGATGATCCTTACAGCTGTCTGGATGCAGTCTGGGTCAACTGTGCTGGTGAAGATAATGGCTGAATAACTAGGGCTCAGGCCTAAATGGATGGCTGAGATATGCAGGAGAGCTGTGCACTGTTCTCTGGTCTCAGGCAGAACCAGAACTAACTGGAATATTCCAGCTTACTCCCTAGAGAAAAAGAGGGCGGAACTAGCTACATCCTCTGGTCTGTCATTGGCAGCTGACAGGTAGCAGAGGGGTCACATGGTCAAGCACACTCCATCACATAAATGGCATGAAAAGGAACCAATGAGAATATAGCAATATAAGGCAATGTAGACAATAATGTATAATGTGCAATACCAAGTTTAGACACCAGATGGAAGTGTTTTGAGCTCACATATAGGGAAACTAAGAATGAGGGAGAGTTTCGGAATGCAGGCCTTTACCTTTAGACTGGAAAAGACTAGGGAACCTAGAAATACTGAAATACTTCCAACACCTGCACACATACTAGTCTGGGCCATTACATTCTCCCCCTCTTTAAGTGAGCCGTCCTCGGCGATCTTTGGCAGGTGGAGGACTACTATAAGAAACATAAGCAAATATGAGGCATGTGCAACAATAGGGCGATGCAATGGAACAACGACATGAATAACATATATATATATATATATATATATATATATATATATATGAACTGGGTTGAAGTGTCATTATGGTAGAGTCTCTTTCAGCAATATACACATCGTTCATAAAATGCTCTGAGATAAGGCACTTAGAAGCAACAATAGAAGTCCTCTCAGTCCATAGGCTGGGTAAAATGGGAAAACAAACATGACAAGGTGCTTGGTCGAGGACCAGGTGCTAAGGCTTGAATGTTACTGAAGTGAACTAACTAGCTAAATAAGGTAGGTTATATGCATAAGAAAAGGATATATGTTCACACAGTCTTTTTACTCCCGGTAGCGGGCAGGTAGAGTTCCCTTTGTAGAGCGCTCTGACCGTCTCAGCTCTTGGGTATCTTCTTCTGGAGCTGGAACATGTTGGTGAAACTCCGGTGCTGGTACAGGTGTTGGAACAGCAACTGGGGCAGGAACATGTAGTGGGGATGGAACTGGAACTGGCACCCACTGGTAACACCCAGGAATGATAAACGATGAGTTCCACACTGCTTCTTCAATAGACGGCTGACTTGGTGTAACAGGTACAGGAACAGGAGAGTACACTGGTAAAGCTGGTATTGGAGGAGAAGATAAGAGTAGAAGATCCTCCTTTGTACAGAGCTTCATTCTGTTTCTGTGCACCGTCTGAGGAGCCATTCCAGGTCTTTTGACTTCATAGACATCTGATTCAGGATAGGGAATAGATGTGATGGTATACGGTTCAAGTTCCCACAGAGAATCCAGCCTATCAGAGCGATGGTACTTCTTAAGCCATACTTTGTCTCCCACCTCTAGTGGTGTGGCAGTAGCTCGCTGATTGTAGGATTCTTCTTGTCTTTTATGTGCTTCTTCCATTCTCCTATCAACAATTTCTCTTGCATCTCGAATTTGTCTCTGATGCTCTGACACCCAATCGGTATTAGGTAAGTGGTTGATAGTGTCTGGGACCTGGACACCTAGAGCTCTGTCTTGAGGGAGTTGACCTTGACGACCGAACATCAGGTAATATGGCGAGTAGCCAGTGGAACAATGAGTGGTATTGTATATTTCAATCAACTCATCCAAGAGTTGAGGCCATTCTGTCTTTTTGGTCACAGATGCTGTTCGTAGCATGTTGATGAACACTTGATTGATCTTTTCACATAGTCCGTTCCCTTGTGGGTGGTAGGCTGTTGTGCGGAGTTTTTTGCATTCATGGAAATTACAAAGTTCTTGGAAAAGTTGGGACTCAAAAGCAGGTCCACGATCTGTCAATACTGACTCAGGGCAACCATAGTGCTTGACGTACTCTTTGTAAAAAGTGATGGCTGTTGTTCGAGCTGTTAAGTCCTTTACTGGAACCACAACGACCCACTTAGAGTAGTGGTTTACCATTGTCAGTGCATAAGTGTACCCGGATCGGGTAGGGGCCAATTTCACATGATCCAAGGCGACTAACTGATTTGGCCTATGAGACTTGATAGGATGTAATGGTGCTCTGGCTTCCTTCTTGCCAGCTTTAGAAATGTTGCAAGCAGGGCACTCACTGCACCAGTTCTCGATGTCTGCTCTCATTCCTATCCAGTAGAATCTTTGGCAGATAGTGGCTTCAGTCTTGTGGACACCGAAATGGCCGGACTGGTCAGGATAGGCATCGAGCACGATCTTGGCATCATGTCTGGGGATGAGGATTTGATGGTGTCTTTCGCCTGAGACAGGATCTAGAGAGTTTCTGAGGATTAAGCCTTTGTTGAGGAACAGCCTCTTTCTTTGTCTCCATAGGCGTCGAAGCTCCATATCAGGGTATGGTCTTCGGATTCTTATAGGGATTCTACCAGTAGAGAGGTAGTCAAAGATTTCTCCAAGGACTCGTGACTCATCTTGGATAGTCTGCCATCTAGATGGTTCTAGGAAGTGATCAGACTTTTGTTGAGGAACTCCATCAACTCGAGTCGCAGCAATAGTGTTCTGCGTTGCAAACCTCTGATAGAAGGGAGGCATCTCAACGTCTTCCCAATCGTCATCTTCAGGTGGTTCTTCCCCTTTGGGCAGACGGGACAGTAAGTCAGCATTCACATTGATTTTACCACTGTGATATTTTATGTCAAAGCTGAAATTTGCCAATCTTGAGGCCCAACGTTGCTCGAGTGCACCGAGCCATGCGGTGTTGAGATGAGTTAGCGGGTTGTTATCTGTGTACACGATGAAAGGTGTTGCTGCAAGGTAGTCCTTGAATTTCTCTGTAATAGCCCACACTAGAGATAGCAGCTCTAACTTGAATGAACTATAATTGTTGTCATTCTTCTCAGCACCTCTCAAACTTCGGCTGGCATAAGCGATGACTCTTTCACGATCATCTTGCACTTGTGACAATACAGCTCCTAGGCCTTGGAAACTGGCGTCTGTGTAGACGGAATGGATGATTGTAATCAGGGTAGGCCAGAATTGGAGGTGATGTCAGCAAGGTTTTGAGGATTTGGAATGCAGTCTCTTGACGTTCAGTCCAGTTTACAGGAAGTCTTCTATTGTAGCTCTCACGGGAGCAACCACGTAGTAGCTCTGTAGGTGGTTCTGCTACTTGCGCAAAGTGTGGTATGAAGCGGCGGTAATAGCCGGCAAAACCAAGGAAACTTTTGACGACTTTGACCATTCTTGGAGTGTCCCAATCCTTCACGGCAGAGACTTTCTCGGGGTCAGGCTGGATTCCTTCAGCGCTTACAACATGTCCCAAGTAGGCAACTTTTGGCTTGAGTAGATGGCACTTAGAAGGCTTTATTTTCAGACCATGGTCAATAAGAACCTGGAACACTTCTGCCAGATGGTTAAGGTGGTCTTCATAGGTGCGTGAGTACACAATAACATCATCAAGATATAGTAAGACACTTTGGAAATTAACATGACCAAGGCACCTCTCCATCAAACGTTGAAACGTGGCAGGGGCGTTGCATAACCCGAATGGCATACTGGTGAACTCGTAGAGTCCCATTGGAGTGGTGAAGGCGGTCTTCTCTCTAGCCTCAGGAGCCATAAGTACTTGCCAGTAACCGCTGGTGAGGTCGAGAGTTGAGAAATAGGCAGCTGAACCCAGAGCAGCGATGGATTCCTCTATGCGTGGGGTATGCGTCTTTGTGAGTTATGTTGTTTAATTTCCTGTAATCTACACAAACTAGGACAATAGGTAACATAGTAACATAGTAACATAGTTTATAAGGCCGAAAAAAAAGACATCTGTCCATCCAGTTCGGCCTGTTTTCCTACAAGTTGATCCAGAGGAAGGCAAAAAAACCCTGTGAGGTAGAAGCCAGTTTTCCCCGCTTTAGGGAAAAAAATTCCTTCCCGACTCCAATCAGGCAATCAGAATTACTCCCTGGATCAACAACCCCTCTCTAGTAACTATAACCTATAATATTATTACCCTCCAAAAATACATCCAGGCCCCTCTTGAACTCTTTTAGTGAACTTACCATCACCACCTCCTGAGGCAGAGAGTTCCATAGTCTCACTGCTCTTACCTTAAAGAATCCTCTTCTATGTTTGTGTACAAACCTTCTTTCCTCCAGACGCAGAGGATGTCCCCTCGTCACAGTCACAGTCCTGGGGATAAATAGATCGTGGGAGAGATCTCTGTACTGACCTCTGATATATTTATACATAGTTATTAGATCTCCCCTCAGTCGTCTTTTTTCTAAAGTGAATAAGCCTAATTTTGATAATCTTTCTGGGTACTGTAGTCCACCCATTCCAGTTATTACTTTAGTTGCCC
>ONZH01015759.1:0-109886 GCA_900303285.1 Rhinella marina
GTGCAGTCACTGTGACATACATTACTTATCCTGTACTGATCCTGAGTTACATCCTGTATTATACTCCAGAGCTGCACTCACTATTCTGCTGGTGCAGTCACTGTGTACATACATTACTTATCCTGTACTGATCCTGAGTTACATCCTGTATTATACTCCAGAGCTGCACTCACTATTCTGCTGGTGCAGTCACTGTGTACATACATTACTTATCCTGTACTGATCCTGAGTTACATCCTGTATTATACTCCAGAGCTGCACTCACTATTCTGCTGGTGCAGTCACTGTGTACATACATTACTTATCCTGATGATCCTGAGTTACATCCTGTATTATACTCCAGAGCTGCAACTCACTATTCTGCTGGTGCAGTCACTGTGTACATAATGACTTGTAGGTCATGTATAAACAATTGCAGGTGATGACGCCCGGTGTCTGTACCTTTCGGCGGTCTCGGCCTCCTGGTTCTGCACCTCGGCCTTTGTCTTGTATAATTCCTCTCGTTTTGCCCGGATCTGATCGGATAAGAGCTGAACAATTTTCTGCAGGAAACATTAACACAAGAAATGCATTAAGATGATGATCATCCTCCTTTCCTGAAATCCTCTGTGCTGACAGAATCCTACATCTCTGCCCGGCACGGTGCTAGAAATCTGCTACACGTGACCTAAACCCGGGAGGGGCTGAAGACAAACCTCCAGTTCCTCCATCGTGCAGGAGCAAAGATTTTCTTCATCCCCAGCGAGAAACTGCTCTACTAGATCCATCTGAAAGAAAAAAACCGTAAATGGAATGAAAAAGTCATGTGACCGCGGCGGCGCTGACTACGGTCCTGCTCACACAGTTGAGGCTTGGAAGCATGCAGGTGCCGGCGTCCAGAACATGGATTCCTGATGACCAGGAAGGCTGAGTGCAAGGGTTAAAGAGCATCGACCGGCAGGATCGTCCCTAGGAAACCAGACTCTTTCGCAGGGTTGATCCTGCTGTGAGCAAAAAGATCCCTTTTGTGCAGCAATCCAATGGAGAAATCCATATTTTAATCTTTATGCTAATGAGGTGTTCGGAGCAGCGTTCCGACCATCGCCTTACATCCTTTGCCACGCCCCCTCCCCAGCGATTACAGGGACAGGCATCCTCACTGCTCCGATACCCAGCCTCTAAATATCGCGCATGCGCTGGAGAGAATGCAGTCGGCCCAGTTCGGATCTCAGAGCAGGGACATCCAGACGAGATCCACTGCGCAGACACCGACAGACAGAACCCTCGCAGGCGCATGCACCAGAGGATGCCAGACCTGCAAATCAGTGGGGGAGGGCAAAGGTTAAACAAGAGGCGAGTGGCTGGAACGCTGCTCCGAACACCTCGTCAGCATAAAGATAAAAGCAGGAATTTCTCAAATATGACACGGATCGATTGCTGCAAGAGAGGGGGTCTTGGGATTTCAGCGGATCAACTCCATCATGTAGTGTTAATTTTACTAGGTTGATCCGCCACTAGGTGCCCGTCTCCCGGTCCCTGGCTCGGTCACATGCTCTGCTGCAGCCAATCACTGTGCTCGCTTACTGAGGCAGGCATTAGCTAAAAACTACTTTTTCCCAGACAACCCCTTTAAGGGGTCACCCTGTACCTCTGGAGATACCCTCTGATAGGACCTGTCCCCTTCTCGCCCCATGTCAGTAACACCCAATGTTACACGGACAACTACAGGTACAGGCGCGGTGGTGCCATAATCAGGGGTCAATCTAAAACTCCAACCACAGAAGTCAATAGGCATTGCCAGGGGTCGTCAGCAGCAGCTTGCTGACGGTTTCCATTAAGAAGTTTTAGATTTTTTTCTTCTCCTGCACAAAAAGGCAACAGCAAACAAACACTCCCATCATGTGACATCTGCTGAGAGTACAAATTCTGACTAATTTGAGAGCAGTCTGTCTCTAGTGACCCCTCACCCCGCAGTCCTGGGTCACACTGTGACAGACCCTCAGTAATGAGCAGCAGGATGAGCTCCCTGTAAGAGCACTTACCTCTGACAGCAGTCACATGACCGTCCTCACAGCTGTGCGGCAGCGCGCCTGATTTCAAATGCACGGAACATAAACTTCCGGTCCCCTGGACCATAGAGTCTGAACTTCACCGGAAACGAGGGGATAGTCCGGTTACAGCTGGACCGTCACCATAGAGATGTCGACATCGGTGAGCCCGGCCGTTGCTATGGGTTGCATAGAAGCGTCCTGCAACTTGTTTACAGGATGTTACCTATTATAAAGCGCGTGCTCCCGTGCGACAAGTCATAACAGATAGTGTGCACGAGGGAGGGTGGGTGGGTGGGCTGTATTTTTTTAGGCAGCCCTCCATCTGGTTGAGCCATCAAATGTGGTGTCCAGTCATCCATACAGCCCATGTGTCCGAGGTCAGGGGTCAGTAACCGTAGGCACTCCTAATTTTGTTAAACTACAACTCCCAGCAGGCTCATTCATTTCCGTGGGAGTTCTGCGAACAGCCTAGGAAGTGTATATGCTGGGAGTTGTAGTCTTACAAAAAGAATGTCGCAGATTGCTGACCCCCTGGGTCATGGGGTGCTAGTTTCTGCACTTAAAGGGGTTTTCCGAGATTTTTATACGGAAGACCTCTCCTCAAGACAGGTCATTAGTATCTGATCGGGTGTGGGGGGCAGACACCCGGGACCTGTGCCAATCAGCTGTTTGAGAAGGCACCGGTGCTCGCTGTGGACTTCACCAGCTTTCCCTAGGCCAGTGTCGACAAGTTCATTGGTCACATGACATAGGCGCAGCTTATAGAAGTAAATGGGGCTGAGCGCAATCCCAGGCACAACCACCATACAATGTATGGCGCTGTGCTTGGTCAGCAGGGAGAAGGTAGCAGCGCTCACTGGAGCGCCTGTGTCTTCTCAAACAGCTGCTTGGTGGGGGTCCCGGGTGTCTGACCCCCACCAAGCAGATACTGATGAAGTTTTGAGAAAATCCCTTTAAACTAAAACTGAAAGCAAATCTGAGGAGAAATCTGAGGCTGCTCCTGGCGTTCCTGTTGCGGTCTGCACTGCCGTGGACGTGCCTGTGGGCTACCCTCATTACATCTGGCTGATCCGTTTCCGTACAATTCAAATTCACATGTTTTCATACACAAGACAAAGGGCGAGGGACTGATCCAGAAGGCCGAGACCAATGAAAGGTAAAAATACCGGGCGTCATCAACTCCAAATACGTTTGGGAGGGAAAGGGATAGTAAACTGCCTGGTGTAAAGATGGCACCACTAAGAATACAAATCACCAGAGCAAGCAATGTATAGACGCTGAACAAGCAGGGAATGCACAGAGACTTTATACAAGACCATCAAGTCATCTGTGTACACAGCTCTGGAGTATAATAGAGGATGTAACTCAGGATCAGTACAGGATAAGTAATGTATGTACACAGTGACTGCACCAGCAGAATAGTGAGTGCAGCTCTGGAGTATAATACAGGATGTAACTCAGGATCAGTACAGGATAAGTAATGTATGTACACAGTGACTGCACCAGCAGAATAGTGAGTACAGCTCTGGAGTATAATACAGGATGTAACTCAGGATCAGTACAGGATAAGTAATGTATGTACACAGTGACTGCACCAGCAGAATAGTGAGTGCAGCTCTGGAGTATAATACAGGATGTAACTCAGGATCAGTACAGGATAAGTAATGTATGTACACAGTGACTGCACCAGCAGAATAGTGAGCAGTAGTGATGGCACAGTATAATACAGGAAGTAAGTACACAGGATAAGTAACACAGGGATAGTAAAGTACAGTAAGTAGTACAGTGACTGCACCACAGGATAGTAATACAGTAGAGTGCAGCTCTGGAGTATATATAATACAGGATGTAACTCAGGATCAGTACAGGAATAAGTAATGTATGTACACAGTGACTGCACCAGCAGAATAGTGAGTGAGTGCAGCTCTGGAGTATAATACATACAGGATGTAACTCAGGATCAGTACAGGGATAAGTAATGTATGTACACAGTGACCTGCACCCAGCAGAATAGTGATCAGGTGCAGCTCATGGGATAGTATAATACAGGATGTAACTCAGGATCAGTACAGGATAAGTAATGTATGTACACAGTGAGCTGCACCCAGCAGAATAGTGAAGTGCAGTCTGGAGGTATAATACAGGGAATGTAACTCAGGATACAGTACGAGGATAAGTAATGTATTGTACACAGTGACTGCCACCAGCAGAATAGTGGCGTTGCAGCTCTGGAGTATTAATACAGGATATAAACTCCGGATCAGTACAGGATTAGTAAATGTATGTACACAGTGACTGCACCAGCCAGAATAGTGAGTGCAGCTCTGGATATAAATACAGGATGTAACTCAGGCATCCAGTACCAGGATAAGTAATGTATGTACACAGTGGACTGCACCAGAAGAATAGTGAGGCCAGCTCTGGAGGTATAATACAGGATGTAACTGAGGATCAGTACAGGATAAGTAATGTATGTACACAGTGACTGCACCAGTCAGAATAGTGAGGTGCAGCTCTGGCAGTATAATAAGGATGTAACTCAGGATCAGTACAGGATAAGTAATGTATGTACACAGTGACTGCACCAGCAGAATAGTGAGTGCAGCTCTGGAGTATAATACAGGATGTAACTCAGGATCAGTACAGGATAAGTAATGTATGTACACAGTGACTGCACCAGCAGAATAGTGAGTGCAGCTCTGGAGTATAATACAGGATGTAACTCAGGATCAGTACAGGATAAGTAATGTATGTACACAGTGACTGCACCAGCAGAATAGTGAGTGCAGCTCTGGAGTATAATACAGGATGTAACTCAGGATCAGTACAGGATAAGTAATGTATGTACACAGTGACTGCACCAGCAGAATAGTGAGTGCAGCTCTGGAGTATAATACAGGATGTAACTCAGGATCAGTACAGGATAAGTAATGTATGTACACAGTGACTGCACCAGCAGAATAGTGAGTGCAGCTCTGGAGTATAATACAGGATGTAACTCAGGATCAGTACAGGATAAGTAAATGTTGTTCAGGTGGATATACCCTGCAGGTATTTGCTGTATACTGGAGTTGTGATGTTTTTAGTGCCAGCACTCAGTAATATGTAAATGAGATGATAGACGGTGATTATTTATCTTTAATCATGAAATATTAACAAAATAAGACTATAAAAGAAGATTACACGTCTCTGTACAGTGAGGCCTCCAGGTTCAGAAGTAATCCTCTATTTTCCTTTTCTTACACAGATTTCCTTCTGGAATTTCTTGGTCAAACTCTTCACAGGCCTCGAGCAGCAGAGCTTCATCTGCGTCATCTGCCGCCCCGTCCTCTGAGAACGACCTCTGGAAAAGGTCATATATGGTCTTCTGTTTGGGGTCCTGTAGTAGATAACACATTAGGTGAGACGCAAACGATATACATAAAGCATGTAGCGTACTGACATCCAGTCTGACACCCGATAGTCTGGAGCTATGGAGGGTCTAGCACTGGACTACCAGGTGCTGATTACACCGGATTTCTGGAATTACATCCAGGATTCCTGCTAACTGTTCAGTCCATGTACTATGGGGGTCATTTATCAAACTGGTGTAAAGTAGAACTGGCTTAGTTGCCCATAGCAACCAATCCAAAGGTGAAACTCACGTGTTACAGATTAAAGAATCTGCGCTGCAAGTCAATGTTTGTGCAGGGAAATGTCTGCATCATGTAGGTGAGATTTGTTAGAGGGGCTGTCTGGTGTCAGGAGGAAAACGAACGACACGTGGGATCCTTCTACAGAAAGAACAGAGCATTACTTATCTGATTCCGCCACCGCTCCGGTTCTCCCGGCCAGGGTTTGTCTGCCTGGCTGCAGAAGTGACATCACGCTGACAACACGTGAGGTCACTGCTGCAGCCAATCAGTGGCTTCTTTGCTACAAGTGATTGGCTGCAGCAGAAACGTCTTGTCGACATGGTATCACCGCAGCAGAGTCCAGCAGGGAGAACTGGAACTGTGGTGCAAATAAAAAAAAATATTTTTTTTTTTATCAGACCCACAAACTTTCTAAAACCGCAAATCAGACCCCCAAATCTTTATGAGACCTATGATCAGACAGCAAAATAAATAAAACAAGCTTACCTCTCCTGCCTACCAGGCCGCACCACTCCTTCTGTACTCCGCCGCTCCCTGGTCAGCCACGTGCCACGATACTCCGATTTCATAGGCGTCAGCTCATAGTCGCACCACATGTCTGATGCTAAACGCAGTCAGGACCACAACACAGAGGGCGCCCCGGAAGGGAGACCAGGGAGCCGGTGAGTACAGCCAGGGCTAACAGTTGCCTATACTCCACCGCTCCCTGCACCTCCTGCATACTAGATGAGCATTACCATAATGAACAGAGCGCAGTTACTATTCACTGTTATAAGACATGCTGTTTTTTTTTTCACCCAGTTTCCGGAGGAAAAGGAAAGTGCCATTTTTTTTAAAAGGAGAAAAAGATTACGGGTAAAATTTCTCAGTTCTTTTTTTGCCAGAAGGACCCCATGTTTTGTCCGGTTTCTTCCTGAAAGCAGGACTGTAATACAAGGTCCTCAGGACTGGTGACAGACAGGACACAGTGTTGTGATGTATAGATCTGAGCTCTCTTCTCACCTTACAGAAAAAGTCAGCGGCTTCTGTTGTTTCTGAAAAGTGAGCCTCTGACAGACCCGCCTGGCCCAGGATCTTGATCTTTTCCTGAATCATCGGCCTGGAAACAGGAAAATCAGAACTCAGTCTAAAGCAACAGCGTGCTATAAATACCAGTAACAACGGAGATGACTACGACGAGAAGTGATTGTGGCCCTGAACAAAAAATAATCTGTCCTTTTATTATACTTTTATCCATTGATTTTTTATATTTTTTACGCCTTTTTACCACAAGTAGTCGTCGGCTGTTCCTTTTGCCACCAGGTAGTGAATATTGACGGAGCTGGTCTGTCCTATTCTGTGGACCCGATCTTCTGCTTGAATCAAAACCTACAAAAAAGGTTTATAAAGAACAAGAGATCTATTTTATTATGTACTTATCGGCGATCGAAGCTCCAAAAACATTGAGTATACAGTCAGTATTTTTAATCTGATAATCCAGAAATTCTTTTATCTACGGGAGCTTCAGACAAGTAATGATCACTTTCTTATTGTAGGTGGATTTCATGTGTTTCCTCCTGAAACCGGATGACCCCTTTATCGGGTTATAGTAACATCCCTCAGCTTTAGAAGTTAGACACAAGCCCTGGAGGTCTAGGGCAGAGAAATAGTTAATATTTGCATTCTTAGTGGTTTAGGGCACAGAAGGGGTTAATGTCCAAATCCCTGTAGTCTAGGGCAAAGAAGGGTTCAACTCCAGCATTTCTGGGGGTCTAGGGCAGACAAAAGGTTAATGTCAAAATCTCTGGAAGTCTAGGGCCGTGGTGGTCTAGGGGAGGGACAGGGTTAATTTCCAAATGCCTGGTAGCATCCTCGGTGGTCTTGTGCAAAGAAAGGGCTATTACCAGTATCCCTGCTGTGGCAGACAAAGCGTTAATGCCCAAATCCTTGCTGCTATAGGGTAATAAAGGGTTAATATCTAAATCCTTGGATGTATGCAAAGAAGGGGTTAATGTCCATATCCCTGATGGTCTAGGGCAGAGAAATAGTTCATGTCAAAATCCCCGGTGCTCTAGGGCAGAGAAGGGTTAATGTCAAAATCCCTTGTCGTCTAGGGCAGAGAAGGGTTAATGTCAAAATCCCTGGTGGTCTAGGGCAGGGAAGGGTTAATGTCAAAATCCCTGGTGGTCTAGGGCAGGGAAGGGTTAATGTCAAAATCCCTGGTGGTCTAGGGCAGGGAAGGGTTAATGTCAAAATCCCTGGTGGTCTAGGGCAGGGAAGGGTTAATGTCAAAATCCCTGGTGGTCTAGGGCAGGGAAGGGTTAATGTCAAATCCCTGGTGGTCTAGGGCAGGGAAGGGTTAATGTCAAAATCCCTGGTGGTCTAGGGCAGGGAAGGGTTAATGTCAAAATCCCTGGTGGTCTAGGGCAGGGAAGGGTTAATGTCAAATCCCTGGTGGTCTAGGGCAGGGAAGGGTTAATGTCAAAATCCCTGGTGGTCTAGGGCTGATATAAGGTTAATGTCCATATTCCAGGTGGTCTAGGGCAGAAAAGGGGTTAATGTGGTGGTCTTGGAAAGAGAAAGGTTTAACTCCCTGGTGGTCTAGGGCTGCGGTTAATTCTTCATATGGGGGTCCAGTGTCCCTCTCCTGTCCTGGTTGTAACCGAGTAGTGATAGATCGGGTTCCCGTCACTCACCATAGGGAGCACACTTTCACTGAGCAGGGCGTGGACTTTATGCTGCATATATGCATTGCCGTGCAGCTTTACGTGGACCGTGGCTGCCATTCAGGAGCCTGGGAAAGCTGGGTGACAACCCCTTCAGCAGCTATAAGGGCAGACCACCCAGCCGGATAGAAGAGTCTGACAGAAGGGGGACAACTCAAGGACTTGACATTTTCGGCTTCTCTCTACCTAAGCCTCTTCATATCGAAGTTCAGCATCCGCCTACAGGAAATGTGTGGGTTACAAGGGGACCGGATTTTGGAAATGTAAAATTCTTGGAACGACTGTAAGATGGATTACCGGGAGAGAACACCCCACCCCCGCACTCTTCAGACAGGTGAAAGGAGGTGAAGAGCAGACGCGAGACGCAGTTTACAACAACATGAGGCCGACTGGTTCTTCTGCACCACGGCGAGAACGCGGCCGCGATTCCTGGAAGTCGCCAGGCTTACAAATAATTAGGTGCTGATTTACTGGCCTTCCTCCTCAGCAGCGGGAGCTCATTTTATTGCTGCCCAAGGACAGAGGTGCCATTCTGTTTAATCTGTAGTTTTAACCTCTTCATGACCAGCGCTTCCATCATAAAGGACAAGACACACTTTAGCAATTTTTGACAGGGAAGACAACCCCTGTGGTGTCAGTATCCACTGACACAGCTGATCACACGATTGTCAGGACCCCGGGACCCCCCCCCCGATTAGCTGTGAGTGCCCCGGCCTTCTCCCCGCTCACCAAGCACAGCGCCGTACATTGTATAGTGGCCGTGCTTGGTATTGCGCTCAGCCCCATTCACTTCTATAGAGCTGAGCTGCTCCTACACCACGTGACCGATGAACGTCTCGTCTCTAGCCTAGGGAAAGCTGGAGAAGGCTGTGAGCACAGATGCTTTCTCATATAGCTGATCGGCAGGGGTCCCGGGTGTCAGACCCCCACCGATCAGAGGATAGGTCTTCAGTATTTAAGTCTCGGAAAACCCCCGTAAAGCAGAAATGTCAGAAGACATCACTGCAGACTTGGGACCTGTGTTGTGTGCCTTCAGAAGAAGGTGGGTGGTCCTTAAGGGGTTATCCAAGTCCTCAAACAGCCCCCCCCCCATGTGCCGGGCCCCTCACAGGTAATATACTTACCCCGCTCCCCTTCTGGTCCCCGCACCGCCGCTGCTGCTTCTCCCTGTACACAGATGAAAACATCCGGTGTTGGGGGGAGCAGCCAATGGCAGACGGGGACGAGCCTCCCTAACATCGCGGGTGACGTTGTGGAGGCCCGTCTGCCATCCCCGCCTGCCATTGGCTGCTCCCCTCAACACCGAATGTTTTCATGGGGGGGGGGGCTGTTTGAGGACTTGGATTAACACTTAACCCCCCTTAGGCCTCTTTCACACGGGCGAGATTTCCGCACGGGTGCAATGCGTGATGCGAACGCATTGCACCCGCACTGAATCCTGACCCATTCATTTTAATGGGGCTTTTCACATGAGCGTTTTTTTTCACGCATCACTTCTGCGTTGCGTGAAAAACGCAGCACGTTCTACATTCTGCGTTTTTCACGCAGCCCAGGCTCCATAGAAATGAATGGGGGTGCGTTAAAAACGCAACGCATTGCATCAGCATGCAATCCGCGCGTTTTTAACGCAACGCATCCTGATCAAATCCGCGACGCTCGTGTGAAAGAGGCCTGTTTTGCCAGAGTTGAGCTCCAGCAGTGGGAGGAGCTAACTGGAGGGGGGTGAGCTGTTTTAGATGTTGCAGCTTGAAACATGCAACTGATCATGTTTGAAAGCAGACATTCCAAGCTTTCAGACAATACCAATGACAGCAATATTTTCAGATATCACTGATAGAAATCGGGATGCTGTGAATGCGGCTGAAAATGAAAGTAAAAACAGGTTTCACTCGCGATTATTCCCAACAAGATTTCTAACAGTGATTTCTGGTCTTGTATTAAAGCCTGGACTGTCAGCTTTCAGGCAAGACCAGTTGTGTGGTTCTAGCTGCTACCATTGAGGAGATATCACCATCTAAAGCAGCCCTCCCCCCTCCAGTTATCTACTTTTGACAGCTGGACTCGGGCAGAACATTGAGGTGGTTAAAGGCAAATCCTGACCAGGTCTTTGGGCAGAACAGTGGAGCTCAACATTAATGTACTTTTTTAATAATATATTCTTGTATACTGGCCGATGTAGGCCAAACAGACACTCACATATAACATGTATGTCAGGGGCTTTCTCTGCATACATGCTATATGTGAGCGCTGCCGAAGTATAGTCGGGCCGCACAGTACAGCAAGGGTTAATAGTTTCAGGTTGCAGGAAAGCTCTATTATACCTCCTGGAAGTGGGCTGTCGTGTTCCCTTATCCCAGCCATATGTGCCCAGTCACTCTCCAAGGTAGTCCATAGGAGATGCGGAAAGTCCAGGTAATGGATACCTCACATTTGACTCATAGGAGAGAGCGTAGAGTCACGTGCACAGGCCCACGGTCCGGGGTTCTCCCTCCGCCCCATCCACTGCAATTCTACAAAGAGTAAAAGGACAAGGCTCACCCCCGGGTTCCAGAACAGCTCTGCAAACACCACCAGGTCTGCCGAGGACAGGGTCAGCCCCATGTTGGCGGCCGTGATGGACAATACAGCCACACAGCTCTTCTCTGAAAACTGGAATTTTTGGCAGAGGGCTTGGCGATCGGCTGAGGAGGTGGATCCATCGATACGGATAAATCCAACGTTCTACAAGAAAGGAACACGTGTCCGGGATTAGTGCAGGACTGGAACGTACGACTAATAGAACAGAGCAGAAACTCCGGTCACCTTTTTCCCCAGCTCTTCACAGACGTTGTCCAGGACCAACTTGTGATGAGCAAACACCAGGAACTTCTCTCGCCCGCTCTCCAGCAGATCCAGGATGTATTCTCTGCAGATGTCCAAGGAAGACAATAATTATCCCCAAAAACAAGATGTACTACATGTTACATACAAAATTCATCTGCATTACATTACTTATCCTGCATTACATCCTGTATTATACTCCAGAGCTGCACTCACTATTCTGCTGGTGCAGTCACTGTGTACATACATTACTTATCCTGTACTGATCCTGAGTTACATCCTGTATTATACTCCAGAGCTGCACTCACTATTCTGCTGGTGGAGTCACTGTGTACATACATTACTTATCCTGTACTGGTCCTGAGTTACATCCTGTTTTATACTTCAGAGCTGCACTCACTATTCTGCTGGTACAGTCACTGTGTACATACATTGCTTATCCTGTACTGATCCTGAGTTATATCCTGTATTATACTCCAGAGCTGCACTCACTATTCTGCTGGTACAGTCACTGTGTACATACATTACTTATCCTGTACTGATCCTGAGTTACATCCTGTATTATACTCCAGAGCTGCACTCACTATTCTGCTGCTGCAGTCACTGTGTACATACATTACTTATCCTGTACTGATCCTGAGTTACATCCTGTATTATACTCCAGAGCTGCACTCACTATTCTGCTGGTGGAGTCACTGTGTACATACATTACTTATCCTGTACTGATCCTGAGTTACATCCTGTATTATACTCCAGAGCTGCACTCACTATTCTGCTGGTGGAGTCACTGTGTACATACATTACTTATCCTGTACTGGTCCTGAGTTACATCCTGTTTTATACTTCAGAGCTGCACTCACTATTCTGCTGGTACAGTCACTGTGTACATACATTGCTTATCCTGTACTGATCCTGAGTTATATCCTGTATTATACTCCAGAGCTGCACTCACTATTCTGCTGGTACAGTCACTGTGTACATACATTACTTATCCTGTACTGATCCTGAGTTACATCCTGTATTATACTCCAGAGCTGCACTCACTATTCTGCTTGTGCAGTCACTGTGTACATACATTACTTATCCTGTACTGATCCTGAGTTACATCCTGTATTATTCTCCAGAGCTGCACTCACTATTCTGCTGGTGCAGTCACTGTGTACATACATTACTTATCCTGTACTGATCCTGAGTTACATCCTGTATTATACTCCAGAGCTACACTCACTATTCTGCTGGTGGAGTCACTGTGTACATACATTACTTATCCTGTACTGATCCTGAGTTACATCCTGTATTATACTCCAGAGCTGCACTCACTATTCTGCTGGTGGAGTCACTGTGTACATACATTACTTATCCTGTACTGATCCTGAGTTACATCCTGTATTATACTTCAGAGCTGCACTCACTATTCTGCTGGTGCAATCACTGTGTACATACATTACTTATCCTGTACTGATCCTGAGTTACATCCTGTATTATACTTCAGAGCTGCACTCACTATTCTGCTGGTGCAGTCACTGTGTACATGCATTACATTACTTATCCTGTACTGATCCTGAGTTACATCCTGTATTATACTCTAGAGCTGCACTCACTGTTCTGCTGGTGCAGTCACTGTGTACATACATGACTTATCCTGTACTGATCCTCCCTCCTTGCAGTAGATACAGATCCCCCTGATAAGTCACTCACATCACAGATCGGATCTTGGCTTCGGCAGTTCTGTTGTAGAACAGGAGAAGAGCTTCTTTTTCTTGGACTTTCTGTAATAAGGAACATATAACGGACATTACTGGGGCGCTGCTGTACTCTCAGGGATAGATTTCTAAAATAAAGTCTTCAAAGAATTGTGTTCTCTGAAAATCCGGACCATCTCGGCTCTGCTGATTGGAGGAGAGCTGCCGGTAGAGGGCGCCCCCCTCCTGCTGCACCACTGCCCAGGAAGAAGCATGGAGATGTGTAGACTATACTGTAGGCATATACACTACTCACAAAAAGTCGGAGAGATTTGGCTTGGGGGTGAAATTTCAGGATGACCCTAAAATGCCCTCTGACCTTTACAGCAGAACTTAATGTGACCTTTTCTAACCTTCTGAATGCACACGTCCAACTGTTCAATGTTTCAGGACCTTTTGCACAACTTGCTGTTCTCTAACAAGAAGTTTAATGGCAAAATTCACAACAGGTGTTTGATCCATGAATCACCCAATAAATTTCCTGGTTCCATTAGAATTGGTATTAAACAGTCCTCCTCATCATGCTGCTCACATTCTGACATCATGAGACCAAGACGACACCTAACAATTGATGAACAGTACCTCGCCATTGTGAGGCTTCAAGCAGGATGTTCTCAGACGGAAGTGGCCACTGAGCTTAGAGAGTCACAGAGAGTCATCTGCAGGTTGTATCAGAGATACAGAGACTGGAAGAGTCACAGGAAGGCAGAGAAGTGGACGTCCTGTGGCCACATCCCACACTGATGACCGCTTCATTGTGAACAATGCCCTGCAGAGCCGGATGATGAACGCCACACAACTCCAGGCTCATGTAAGAGAGGTGAGAGGCACCCAAGTGTCACGTCAGACCTTTGGAAACCGTTTACATCGGCGTGGTCTGTGTGCTAGATAACCTGCAAGGTACCTGACCACACCACCAGGCACAGGAGTCATCGTCTTGTATGGGCCATGGAGCATCTACACCGGACAAGGGACCAGTGGTATCAGTGCTGTTCACTGATGAAAGTCGATTCACTCTGAGCAGAAATGATGGCCGCCAACGATGTTGGAGACGTCAAGGAGAGCGCTATGCATCAGCCACTGTGGTCACCAGACCAGCCTTTGGTGGTGTTACAGTGTGGGCCGGTGTGTCTCGTCAGTACAGAACTGACCTACACTGTGTGAATGGTCCAGTGACAAGCCCAGACTACCTGAAGAACATCATTACTCCAGTCATTGTGCCTCTGCAGGAACAACCCCAGCATAATGTCATCTTCATGGAGGACAATGCTCCAGCTCATCGAGGTCCATCATTAGGGAACGGCTGCTAGAGACTGGGGGACCTCACATGGAGCGGCTGCTGGACTGGAGACAGGGCTGGGGGGGACCTCACATGGAGCGGCTGCTGGAGACTGGGGACCTCACATGGAGTGGCTGCTGGAGACTGGGGGACCTCACATGGAGCGGCTGCTGGAGACTGGGGGGACCTCACATGGAGCAGCTGCTGGAGACTGGGGGACCTCACATGGAGCGGCTGCTGGAGACTGGAGGACCTCACATGGAGCGGCTGCTGGAGACTGGAGGACCTCACATGGAGCGGCTGCTGGAGACTGGAGGACCTCACATGGAGCGGCTGCTGGAGACTGGAGGACCTCACATGGAGCGGCTGCTGGAGACTGGAGGACCTCACATGGAGTGGCTGCTGGAGACTGGAGGACCTCACATGGAGCGGCTGCTGGAGACTGAGGGATCTCACATGGAGCGGCTGCTGGAGACTGGAGGACCTCACATGAAGGGGACTGCACTTTCTCCAGACCTAAATCCTATGCGATCAGCTGAGTCGCTGTGTAGAGGCTCGTAACTCTGTACCACAGAAACTTAATGACCTGGGGGCCACCCTTCAAGAAGAGTGGGATGCCATGCCTCAGCAGACAATAAGGTGACTTGTGAACAGCAGGAGACGTCATTGTCAAGATGAAATTGATGCTGAAGGCCACAGGACAAGTTCTTGAAACACTGACATTATGTGGCGGTATACCCAGCACTGGGGTCGGTGAGACACTGACATTATGTGGCGGTATACCCAGCACTGGGGTCGGTGAGACACTGACATTATGTGGCGGTATACCCAGCACTGGGGTCGGTGAGACACTGACATTATTGGCCTGGGCGGGCTAATGGACCCAGCACTGGGGTCGGTGAGACACTGACATTATGTGGCGGTATACCCAGCACTGGGGTCGATGAGACACTGACATTATGTGGCGGTATACCCAGCACTGGGGTCGGTGAGACACTGACATTATGTGGCGATATACCCAGCGCTGGGGTCGGCTTTTGTATCAATAACTTTTTGGAGATGAGGAAATCACCATCGCTGCTTCTACTTAATGCTCGACTTTCATGATATAAAATCACTGGAGCCGAAACTATTTACATTTTCCATAAATTTCCCCTGAAAACCAGATATCCCTAACTTTTTGTGAGCAGTGTATAAAAACGGAAGTCCACTAGTTCGCCGTGTGATAGTCTGCTGTTTTCTGTACACAGCTCCAATGCAGTTGTAGGTGTCTACGTGGTTTGATCTTGTGGTCATGTGTCCGCCCATTATATCTCTCCCCTACTGTATCACCAGTGAATGTATAAGTGTAATGGAGATGAAAAAAAGAAGGGAGCTGGCTGCAGGAAGTGACTACACAGGGCCTGTTTGTAGTCTGTTACCATGGAGACACATAGATCTGCATAGGTTTTAGGTCTTAGATCACTTGCTATACTGTTCCACGTTCTTTAGCAGACTGGACGTTTGGTGTGTCAGTAGTAACTCACGCTTTTGAAGCCTTGCGCCATCTCTTTAGCCGCCGCAGCCAACGCGGCTTTCGTCTTTGCGTTGATGCCTTCGGGAGCGATGACCACCATTTTGCGCTGTTTGGCGGGCAGCTGGGAGAGGACGTCAGACTTGAGTCGTCTAATCATTATGGATTCTTCCAGCAGGAGCTTCAGCTCGTTCATATTAGAAGATCCGGAGTAATCCCAGCCCCACGGCATCTGGACAGGAGAAGACATTTACCTTTCCCCATCACAGATATCCGCACTTTTCTCGGGTCACGTGACACTTACCTGTTTGGCGTCACAGTAACGGACTCCAAAGTCATGGAAACGCGGGAAGAAGCTGGGTCTGACGGCGGCGATCTGGGTGTAGAGCTCGGCGGGCCTGGACATGGCCGGAGTGCCCGACAGCAGGATGACTCTCTTCGCATTCTGCCACAAACAAGACACTGATGACACAACCCGCTGGAGAAGGGGTTAATATTAACCCTCGCAGTGTCCGGCCAGTAATAATGGCAGCCGTATTGGTTGTCACTCAGCTTGTCCAGACACATACTGTACAAAGTAAAGAAGGCGTCAGGCGCGCCTCTCCGTATTCTAGGAAAGCTGACAAGCGACAACCCCTTTCACAGCAGTAATGGCGGCCATATTGGTTTCTCACCCAGCTTTACCGGAAACGTAAGACACATGAAACATAACATACCGGAAGATATACATTTCAGTTCAAGTGTCAGAGGTTTTGTGATTTACGCAAATAATTCTGAAACGGTCTAATAGACTTTTGGGGGTCATTTATCAAACCGGTGTAAAGTAGAACTGGCTTAGTTGCCCATAGCAACCAGACTGCACCTTGCATTTTTAACAGCTCCTTTGGAAAATGAAAGGTGGAATCTGATTGGTTGCTATGGGCAACTAAGCCAGTTCTACTTTACACCGGTTTGATAAATGACCCCCTTTGCGTTTCATTTCCTGGCCAGTTCTAAAATATCTGCTAGCAGTCAGTGAATGGGAGCATTCACGTTTATCCCCAGAGCCAATACCTTGTAACAAACCCTCAGCTACGATTTCTGTTTGGTGTGTGAGCAGGCGAATGTGAACATGTGCTCATTCACTTCTGGCAAGCAGAGCTCTTGAAAACGTTGAGAAATTGAAACACAGAGTATATCAGGAAGTTGCAGAACTTTCCGCTCTACAATGATGTGACAAATGGCCGAGTCCCCAGTGACAACCGTCTCCTTTTCATGGAAATAAAGGGAATGTATTATCGAAAATGACCGGTTGTTTAAAGGGGTTTTCAGAGCCTTAAAGGGGTTGTCCCACGAAAAATATTCTACAGTTTTAAAACCAGCACCTGGATCTGAATACTTTTAAAATTGCATGTAATGAAAAATTTGGCATAGCCACTGAGTTATTCAGTAAAATCTATCTGTATAGCGCCTCCTGCTTTTTGTCGCACATGCTCAGTTTAATCCTTCTACTGCCTCCTGAGCTGTGACAGGGAGAGCTGAGACACACCCCGAGCTGTGACAGGGAGAGCTGAGACACGCCTCCTGAGCAGTGATAGGGAGAGCAGAGACACGCCTCCTGAGCAGTGATAGGGAGAGCAGAGGACACGCCTCCTGAGCAGTGATAGGGAGAGCAGGGACACGCCTCCTGAGCAGTGATAGGGAGAGCAGGGACACGCCTCCTGAGCAGTGATAGGGAGAGCAGGGAGAGCACAGCACTCCTGAGCAGTGATAGGGAGAGCAGGGAGACACGCCTCCTGAGCAGTGATAGGGAGAGCAGGGACAACGCCTCCTGACACAGCCTCCTGAGCAGTGATAGGGAGAGCAGCGCAGCAGGGACAGCCTCCTGAGCAGTGATAGGGAGAGCAGAGCAGCACAGCCTCCTGAGCAGTGATAGGAGAGCTGAGCACACGCCCCTGAGCAGTGATAGGGAGAGCAGAGACACGCCTCCAGCAGTGAAGGGAGAGCTGAACACGCCTCCTGAGCAGTGATAGGGAGAGCAGAGACACGCCTCCTGAGCAGTGATAGGGAGAGCAGAGACACGCCTCCTGAGCAGTGATAGGGAGAGCAGAGACACGCCTCCTGAGCAGTGATAGGGAGAGCAGAGACACGCCTCCTGAGCAGTGATAGGGAGAGCAGAGACACGCCTCCTGAGCAGTGATAGGAGAGCAGAGACACGCCTCCTGAGCAGTGATAGGGAGAGCAGAGACACGCCTCCTGAGCAGTGTGATAGGGAGAGCTGAGACACGCCTCCTGAGCAGTGATAGGAGAGCTGAGACACGCCTCCTGAGCTGTGATAGGGAGAGCTGAGACACGCCTCCTGAGCTGTGATAGGGAGAGCTGAGACACGCCTCCTGAGCTGTGATAGGAGAGAGCTGAGACACGCCTCCTGAGGCTGTGGAGAGCTGAGACCGCCTCCTGAGCTGTGATAGGGAGAGCTGAGACACGCCTCCTGAGCTGTGATAGGGAGAGCTGAGACACGCCTCCTGAGCTGTGATAGGGAGAGCTGAGACACGCCTCCTGAGCTGTGATAGGGAGAGCTGAGACACGCCTCCTGAGCTGTGATAGGGAGAGCTGAGACACGCCTCCTGAGCTGTGATAGGGAGAGCTGAGACACGCCTCCTGAGCTGTGATAGGGAGAGCTGAGACACGCCTCCTGAGCTGTGATAGGGAGAGCTGAGACACGCCTCCTGAGCTGTGATAGGAGAGCTGAGACACGCCTCCTGAGCTGTGATAGGGAGAGCTGAGACACGCCTCCTGAGCTGTGATAGGGAGAGCTGAGACACGCCTCCTGAGCTGTCAGACACGCTCCTGAGCTAGCTTGATATAAATCTATCAGAGCAAGGAATGTGGAGATCTCTGGATCCATGTGAGGTACAGGGCTGGTTCTAGCTTTCTTAGAAAGAGGTTGTCATGGACTATATGATGTCTGATTTTCATTTTTTACGTTAGTCATGGGATATCCTCTTTAAATACTGATGACGCATCTTCAGGATAGGTCATCAGTATCTGATCGGTGGGGGTCTGACACCCGGGACCCCTGCCAATCAGCTGTTTGAGAAGGTACCGTTGCTCCCATGAGCACTGCAGCCTTCTCGTAGATTTTCCTAGGCCAGTGACGTCACATTCATTAGTCACAAAGTCAATGAGCTCCCCTCCTGTCCATTGTGCCTATGTCCCATGGTGACTGCTGTAAAGCATCTCTCTAAATGCTGTGAAGAACAGCTCAGGCGAAATGCCCCCATATTCATGTTCAGGAAATGGAATTAAAAAAATTTGCAGTCAGAAAATAAGACGATAAGATTAGAAAAAAAGGACGTGTGTGCCGCTAACTGGTATTAACTTGCAGAAAAAAAAATTGGCAACACATTCTCCTTAAAGGGGTTTTCCAGGAATTAACAAAATGAAAATACGTAAATATTACTTTATTATAAATAAATTCCCAAATACCTTTCATTAGTTATAATGGCTCATTTTGTCTGGGGAGCAATCATCTGGAGAAATAAAATGGCCGCCGTCCTATTAGTGCACACAGAACCTGTCCTAATCACACAGGAGGACAAGTTACTCACAACACTGAGGTAAAGAGCTGCCTCATCCTCCTCTCTGCTCTGCTCGTCAGGGATTATGTTCCTGAATACAGATGATAAGAACTTTAGCTGAATCTCTGTAGTAATGGAGTCCATGAGGAGACATGAAGTACAGAGAGGACGGACAGGACTGTGGTAATGGAGACTGCAGACAAAGCTGCTGCTCATTAGCCACATCTCACCCTCCTGTCATGTCTCCTCATCTTCTCCATTCCCACAGAGATTCACCTGTATTCAGGATCATGATTCCTGACAAGCAGAACAGAGAGGAGGATGAGGCAGCTCTTTACCTCAGTGTTGTGAAGTAACTTGTCCTCCTGTGTGATTAGGACAGGTTCTGTGTGTACGACGGCGGCCATTTTATTTCTCCTAATGATTGCTCCCCAGACAAAACGAGCCATTATAACTAATGAAAGGTATTTGTGAGTATATTTATTATAAAATGATATTTAAAGGGAACCTGTCATCTCCGAAACACCCCCTGAACTAGAGTAAGCGGTGTATAGTGTAAGTGATGCTGAATCCGAACATGTAAGTTTTATCTTCATACTCACTTCTATTCTGACGCTGTGCTCCCACAAACCGGCAGTAAAATGCACTCAGTGGACTCAGTGCTCACTCACATAATGGAGACGACTCAAAGAAGAGTCCTACTGAATGTATTTTACTGCAGGTTTGTGGGAGCACAGCGTCGGAATGGAAGTGAGTATGAAGATAAAACTTACATATTCGGATTCAGCATCACTTACACTATACAACACTTACTCTAGTTCAGGGGGTGTTTCGGAGATGACAGGTTCCCTTTAAGTATTTTCATTTTTTTTAATTCATGGAGAACCCCTTTAAGGCATTGTCACAGCTCCGCCCCTTTCAGCAGAATACATTTAAGTCCCCATGCACACGACCGTATCCATTTTTTAGTCGGATCCACAAAATACTGATGCGGTCTGTGTGCTGTCCGCATTTTATTTGCGGACCCACTGTTTTCGATGGGTCCGTATTTTGCGGACATGTTCTATCATTTTGTGTAATGGACATATGAGATGATCCATGTGCTTTCCGCATCCGTACGCCCGTTCCACAAAGAGATGGAACATGTCCTATACTTGTTTTGAAGTAAGTGGGTCCCGAAAAAATGCAGACAAAACACGGACCGCAAAACGGACACGGTCGTGTGCATGAGGCCTCACACAGATCCTCCATAGCGTTACCTGGAAACCATATGCATTTACTATATACATCCAGTACAGCAGAGCGTTATGCTCGGGTCGTGGTGGCGAGTACCTTTAACAGGGGCATGGCGGACTTACATCTGGCCGTCTTCACATTCTTCAGAAAATGAGATTCATCCTTGAAAGAAAAAAAAAAGAAAAAAATCAGAACTAGTGATTCAGAAAACCAAAAATCGGCATCAGAAGGGTCGGCGAGCACTCACTATAATAATGACTCTGAAGCTGGAGGTGATGCTCTTGTCCATCTTCCCGAGGAGGTCGAAGCTGACAATGTTGACGAGGCCGGCGGTCTGACTGTCACGACCTGTGACTATGACGTTGATACTATCGGACCGGACGGACGGCAGCCATCTGTAGAAGGCCTAAATGTGGAGGGGGTGAAGGGTCAGCACAGGGACAAGACCTCAGACCTGCCCCACCGCACTGTACATGTGTAATTATATACTACACTGACGATTCCCTCTTCATCACTGATTATATACCACCTCACTACTACTACTTTATTTCTAACATTGTAATGCGGTTCTCGGAGTCCGGCCGCGCCGTCCTGCCATTTACGGGCTGCGGCCTGACACCGGAGGCCGTGCTGAGAGTTCTGGCTGGGAGAGGGGGCACAGATCTGCCACATTCACAGACTGGACACAGAGCTGATGCAGAGATCATCTTGACAAGATGTAATACTGAACGGTCCTTACCTCGGCCCAGGTAAACCGCACAGACGATGGCGCCACCACCAGCAGCGGCCACTCCTTCCTGTAATAAGCAGCGATGCAGATGGCCTGGATGGTCTTCCCCAGACCCATGTCATCAGCGAGGAGCAGACGGCCCTCCCGAGAGATGGCGAAGCTGGAAATGAGAAGGATTAGGAAACCATTACATCTATTCTAACCATGAACTTGTGGAAAATGTAAGATGGTTGTCAGAGAATTAAAGGGGTTGTCAGAGAATTAAAGGGGTTGTCAGAGAATTAAAGGGGTTGTCAGAGTTGCAATTTCTTTTAGGGTCAAGGATATCATTAAAAGGGGTTGTCCCACGAAAAATATTCCACAGTTTTCAAACCAGCAGCTGGATCTAAATACTTCTGTAATTGCATGTCATTAAAAATTTTGTATAGTTACTGAGTTATTCAATAAAATGTATCTGTAAAGTGTCACTTAATTTCTTATTTCTTTGACCTATTCACTGAGCAGGCCGCACATGCTCAGTTTCAAATTTTAACTGTCTCTTGAGCTGTGATAGGGAGAGCTGAGACACACCCCCTGAGCTGTGATAGGGAGGGCTGAGACACACCTCCTGAGCTGTGATAGGCAGAACATGGACACGCCTCCTGAGCTTTGATAGGGAGAGCTGAGACACGCCCCCTGAGCTGAGATAGGGAGAGCATGGGCACGCCCCTGAGCTGAGATAGGGAGAGCATGGGCACGCCCCCTGAGCTGAGATAGGAGAGCATGGACACGCCCCCCTGAGCTGAGATAGGAGAGCATGGACACGCCCCCTGAGCTGAGATAGGGAGAGCATGGACACGCCCCCTGAGCTGAGATAGGGAGAGCATGGACACGCCCCCTGAGCTGAGATAGGGAGAGCATGGACACGCCCCCTGAGCTGAGATAGGGAGAGCATGGACACGCCCCCTGAGCTGAGATAGGGAAAGCATGGACACGCCCCCTGAGCTGAGATAGGGAGAGCATGGACACGCCCCCTGAGCTGAGATAGGGAGAGCATGGACACGCCCCCTGAGCTGAGATAGGGAGAGCTGAGACACACCCCCTGAGCTGTGATAGGGAGGGCTGAGACACACCTCCTGAGCTGTGATAGGCAGAACATGGACACGCCTCCTGAGCTTTGATAGGGAGAGCTGAGACACGCCTCCTGAGCTGTGATAGGGAGATCATGGACACGCCCTATGAGCTGTGATAGGGAGATCATGGACACGCCTCCTGAGCTGTGATAGGAAGAGCTGAGACACACCTCCTGAGCAGTGATAGGGAGATCATGGACACGCCTCCTGAGCTGTGATAGGGAGAGCATGGACACGCCCCCTGAGCTGAGATAGGGAGAGCATGGACACGCCCTATGAGCTGTGATAGGGAGATCATGGACACGCCTCCTGAGCTGTGATAGGGAGAGCTGAATCACGACTCCTGAGCTGCAGCAGAAAAGACACTCCCCTTGAGCTGTCAGCTTGATATAAATCCAGCAGAGCAATGAATGAGGAGATCTCTGGATCCATGTGAGGTACAGGGCTGGTTCTAGCTTTGTTAGAAAGAGATTATCATGTGCTATATGATGTCTGATTTTCATTTTTTACATTATTCGTGGATTAACCCCTTTAAAATAATACCTTCCAGAAGCTCCTCCGATCCAGCGCTGTCAGTCCAGGCTTTCAGCCAGAATGCAGTGGTGATGTCCCAATTATACTGCTGCAGCCAATCACTGACCTCAGCCGGGCACTATATATATAGAAAGGAGGACAACTCCACTAACCAACCACATTGCATACTTACTGGCACTTACCTCACCCCTTCCTTTTGAAAGAGCATCAGGCTGCTGACAAGCTTGGAGTCCACAGCAGACAGGTCCACGTCCGGGACCTCGGGGCAACTTACAGATGTCTTCTCAAACTGAGAGGCAAATGCTTGTACCACGGGTCTGGGGAGCGGCTCCAGCTCCACCTGTTGTATCCTAAGTGAGGCCTCCACTGCAAGGAACCATAGAAGGGGTTAATCTCCGCCGTTGCACTCCGAACAGACTTTACTGTAATTTAAAGGGGCTGTTCACCTACATATATACGAAGAAACATCTCATTCTGGAGTCTAAGATCAGGTCCGGCATAGCATGTCCACTGCCAAAATGCTTCCCCCTCTCAGGTGCCAGACCGGAGATGAGCAGCGGAGTCTGACAGACTGGTGACCATGTGCAAAACACAGTCTGACAACCGCAGTGGGGTTGTCAAGCAGTTCACATCTAGAAACCAATCTGCCTCAGATCAATCGGGTCTTAATCTCAAGGTCACCAAGAGGAGGGCAGAGAAGGAGCAGGAGGCTTGTCAGGACTAAACTGCACCATTAACTACAGACCTGATTTAATTCTGGATCGAATAATCTCATTATATATATATATATAACGAGAGAGAGAGAAAAAAGAAAAGAGAGAGAGAGAGAGAGAGAGAGAGAGAGGTTTTGCAGTTCAGTTATTCAGATACAGAGCACCAAATCTGGTTTTCTTCACCCAGCCCCACTAGAGGGCGCACTATGTGTACAGGTGCCACAAGGAGAAGCTCACTGCACACTGATCTATACAGGGGAAACTGACTGCAGATTTACACACTACATACAGATTATACAGCCACCACTAGAGGGAGCTCACTACATCCAGATTATACAGCCACCACTAGAGGGAGCTCACTACATCCAGATTATACAGCCACCACTAGGGAGCTCACTACATACAGATTATACAGTCACCACTAGAGGGAGCTCACTACATCCAGATTATACAGCCACCACTAGAGGGAGCTCACTACATCCAGATTATACAGCCACCACTAGAGGGAGCTCACTACATCCAGATTATACAGCCACCACTAGAGGGAGCTCATTAGAAACAGATTATACAGCCACCACTAGAGGGAGCTCACTACATACAGATTATACAGTCACCACTAGGGGGGCTCACTACATCCAGATTATACAGCCACCACTAGAGGGAGCTCACTACATCCAGATTATACAGCCACCGCTAGAGGGAGCTCATTAGAAACAGATTATACAGTCACCACTAGGGGGCTCACTACATACAGATTATACAGCCACCACTAGAGGGAGCTCACTACATGCAGATTATACAGCCACCACTAGAGGAGTTCACTACATACAGATTATACAGTCATCACTAAAAGGAGCTCACTACATACAGATTATACAGTCACCACTAGAGGAGCTCACTACATACAGAGTTATACAGTCACCACTAGAGGGAGCTCACTACATACAGATTATACAGCCACCACTAGAGGGAGCTCACTACATACAGATTATCAACAGTCAACCACCTAGAGGGAGCTCACTACATACAGATTATACAGCCACCACTAGAGGGAACTCACTACATACAGATTATACAGCCTCCACTAGAGGGAGCTCACTACATACAGATTATACAACCACCACTAGAGGGAGCTCACTACATACAGATTATACAGACACCACTGGGAGGAGCTCACTACATACAGATTATACAGTCACCACTAAAAGGAGCTCACTACATACAGATTATACAGTCACCACTAAAAGGAGCTCACTACATACAGATTATACAGCCACCACTAGAGGGAGCTCACTACATACAGATTATACAGCCACCACTAGAGGGAGCTCACTACATACAGATTATACAGCCACCACTAGAGGGCGCTCACTACATGCAGATTATACAGCCACCACTAGAGGGAGCTCACTACATACAGATTATACAGCCACCACTAGAGGGATCTCACTACATACAGATTATACAGCCACCACTAGAGGGAGCTCACTACATACAGATTATACAACCACCACTAGAGGGAGCTCACTACATACAGATTATACAGCCACCACTAGAGGGAGCTCACTACATACAGATTATACAGTCACCACTAGAGGAGCTCATTACATACAGATTATACAGACACCACTGGGAGGAGCTCACTACATACAGATTATACAGTCACCACTAAAAGGAGCTCACTACATACAGATTATACAGTCACCACTAAAAGGAGCTCACTACATACAGATTATACAGTCACCACTAGAGGGAGCTCACTACATACAGATTATACAGTTCACCACTAGAGGGAGCTCACTATATACAGATTATACAGTCACCACTAGAGGGAGCTCACTACATACAGATTATACAGCCACCACTAGAGGGAGCTCACTACATACAGATTATACAGTCACCACTAGAGGGAGCTCACTACATACAGATTATACAGCCACCCTAGAGGGAGCTCACTACATACAGATTATACAGCCACCACTAGAGGAGCTCACTACATACAGATTATACAGCCACCACTAGAGGGAGCTCACTACATACAGATTATACAGCCACCACTAGAGGGAGCTCACTACATACAGATTATACAGCACACCACTAGAGGAGCTCACTACATACAGATTATACAGACACCACTGGGAGGGAGCTCACTACATACAGATTATACAGCCACCACTAGAGGGAGCTCACTACATACAGATTATACAGCCACCACTAGGGGAGCTCACTACATACAGATTATACAGCCACCACTAGAGGGAGCTCACTACATACAGATTATACAGACACCACTAGATGGAGCTCACTACATACAGATTATACAGCCACCACTAGAGGGAGCTCACTACATACAGATTATACAGCAACCACTAAAGGGAGCTAATTACATACAGATTATACAGCCACCACTAGAGGGAGCTCACTACATACAGATTATACAGTCACCACTAGAGGGAGCTCACTACATACAGATTATACAGTCACCACTGGGAGGAGCTCACGTCCATGCAGTTGCAGCCATGCTGCAGTAACACTAGTCACTTCCCCATAAGGTCACATGGAGGCGCTAAAGGATCAAAAATGGATTACAGTATGTTACTACTACTTTGGCTGATATCTCTACTCATATTTAAACGGTCTTTAAAGGGTGGGACACTGACTTACAGCATAACTACTACAGCTCCTGCCAGGCGCATCTGGAATGGCTGTTGTAACACAATGGCACTACAATCACTCCCATCGTTGGCTAACCCCGAAGAAATACGTGGTGAAACATCCTTCTCATTGGCCGCTTGGGTTTTTGAGGGGGTTAAATGCACCTTATCACAGCAGGTGCTGAGCAATGGCCGCCTTCTCCCTGCGCCGCTTGTTCTTTTTACAGGCTGAAGCGCGTCAGTCACAAACCTCCTAAAATAACAGCGGGAAACGTTCAGCTCCAGAAACAATAACTCAATCACTCAGCAGAGAGAACGTCCGTCTCTGCAGCCAAATTCTGGAGACTGGTAGTCAGGTTTTTAAAGGGATACTACACCTGAAGTCAACCAACATGGCCACCTGATCACCCAGCGGTCTCGGCACCCTAAATGGTTAATGCTCTCGCACTATTATAAGCTGCCGACGCCGGGTGTCACGCTCCTCTACAGGACGACTCGGCTCAGCATGGATGTCAGGATGTGCTCGGCGCCCCCTCCCATTATCACTGTTCTCCCTCCTCTACGACATCGCGATTGTGCTGTAAGCCGCTAATTAGCTAATTGGACGCCGTCACACTGTGGCATTCAATATTCTCCGGACATGCACTGGAGGGGGCGTGCCCCCCGTATCCAGACCTGACAGGACCTCCGCTCCTTGTAGACAGTTCCTTAAGGACACCATTATTCCTATAATTACTTGGCAACTGGGACAAGAGCCGCGACGTCTGCCCGCCATGTTTTACGAGGGCCGCGGGAGAATCCCAGCTGCGGCTTCTAGCTATTTAAAGGGGTACGGCCAAACTGATTTGTACTGCATCAGGTCTATGTACTATATAGACTGATCAGCTATAACCGTAGCTCACTGGCCTAATACTGTGCGGCGAGGCCTGGACTCCACAAGACCTCCGAGGAGTCCGGCGGGATCACATCCTGCAACTTGCTCGGCGCGGCCTCCATGGATCTCACAGATGATCTGAGAATCTGGAGACGTCATCGCCTTCATCTCTTTGACATGTTCCTCATTCCTGGACAGTTTTTACAGTTCGGCGGGGGGTAATATCCTGCTAAAAGAGGGCACCGCCATTAGGGGGCACCACTGCCATGGAGGGGGTACCGGTCTGTACAGTGGTTAGGTAGGTGGTACTAGTCACATCCACACAATGCCAGGACCCAAGGTTCCCAGCAGAGCATTGCTCAGAGCCTCACACTGCCTCCCTCTTCTTCCCATAGAGCACCTGGTGCCATCTCCATGATGTAACCTGATTTATCAGACCAGGCCATCTCCATCCCATACTGCACCAGATTACCAGCAGATCATTGCCTGTGCTGCTTTGTCTTCATCCCATAGTGTACCTGGTGCCATTCTCTTCCTCAGGTAAATGATGCACAAAAAACAGGCCATCCACATGATGTAGTCTGATCCATCAGACCAGGCTGCCTTGTTCCATTGCTCTAGCGCCCATTGTAGGTGCCCTTGGCAGTGGACAGGGGTCAGCAGGGGCACTGGACACCTTTCTACCACCCCCAGCAGTGATGCCAGCAATCTGCTCCACAGCAGCCATTCTTCACCCCACACACATCAATGAACCTTGGGCTCTCAGGACTGAGTCTCAAACTGTCTCCTCTTTGACTTCTTTTTGTAGGTACTAAGTACTACATACCATGACCCCCCCCACAAGGCCGGCCCTGGAGACGCTCTGACCCAGTCATCTAGCCGTCACAATTTGTGCCCTGTCTCTCAGATCCTTACATTTGCTTTGTTCACATGGTGCGTAATACAGTGTATCCTGCCACCGCTGTCACCAGATAATCAATGCTATGGCTGATCAGTGTACATACATTAATACTAGTGTTGAGCGAACCTGAACTGTAAAGTTCGGGTCCGTACCGAACTTTGCCGGAAAAGTTCAGGCTAGAGTTCGGTGTTCGGGCATTTAATAAAGCTTGTTGAAAGGCAGCCAATCAACAAGCTTTCAAGCTGTGGGCACTTAGAAGCCATCACAGCCATGCCTAGTAATGGCATGGCTGTGATTGGCCGGTGCATCATGTGACTCAGCCTCTATACAAGGTGGATCTCATGTAGCACTGCCTATCAGCTCTGAGAAGTGCTGACACAAAAATATAATAGCTAATCCGTCTGTTAGTCCGGTGGGTGACATAGTCCCATTTATGCTGAGAGGTACACCTGTACTGCATACGTGACAGGGAAATTCATAGAGCTAATCCGTCTGTTAGTTTGGCCGGTGACATATTCCCATTTTTGCTGAGAGGTACACCTGTACTGCATATGTGACAGGGAAATTCATATAGCTAATCCGTCTGTTAGTTTGGCTGGTGACATATTCCCATTTTTGGTGAGAGGTACACACTTTCTCTTTGCAGTCTATTTTCTATTTCCCAACGTTTTGGGGTCTTCCCAAATTTATATTAAAAAAAAAAAAACAGTGTTGGCTACCTTCTCCTCCTCCATCACCGCTTCCACCTACACCACGCACATCCAATGCTATTTTACAGCTATTTTAATGCACCAAAGTTCAGGTCCTCATTGACTTCAATGGGGTTCGGGTCAATTTCCCGAACCCAAACTTTGACCCGAAGTGCGGCTGAACCCGAACATCCACGGGTCCGCTCATCCCTAATTAATACATCCGAGTTTCAGATTCCCTGCCCTCAGCGTGCTAGGTATGATTTAATGTGACCTCTGAAGACGACATCCACGAAATCCTATAGGCCACGCTCACTCAGCCAGGTCTCAGCCCTTGTCGTAAGCGCAGCGATTCCCCACCTGCTTCTCAGAAACCTGAGATTAGACCTGTCTTTGTCTGTAAGGCGACTAGTTTGGGCAGGAGCTCTCCCCCGCTGCACACTAAGCACTGCTGAAGCGCCGTACCTCCGGTTATGTAATTCACGTCTAGGTTTACTGCCGTACACTTCTAAACTCCGAACAGCCTGCGTCTCCATGTAGAGGGAAATGGTCTCCAATTGTGTATTCGGGGGTCTTACCAGTGTCCCAGGCTTTCTATTCACACACAGGCAGGAGGAGAAGGTAGCTACTTCCTCCTGCACCCCTGGGTGACCATAAATCAGGCCCCTGAGGTGTAACATGGCCGGCAATGGGAGGCAGCAGACATCTTTCAATCTACAAGTCCTCTTCTACAGCAATACACCAGATGATGATATAAACGGAAGTCATAAGCAGTAATCGCACATTTTACCAGAGAAGAGGTTCTGCTGAGGCCCCCCGAGCACAGATGGGTAATAATTAGAGGGCGCGCTTACTCAGTGGCTGGTAGTCCTCCAGTAGAAAGCTCCATTTTCTGGTTTTCATGTCTGTAATGAAATCAGAATTCAGTGAAAAACAGGACAAAATCCAAAACGTCAAACCCATAAAAATGAGCATCGACACAAGCCGGGGGCGGAGGAGCCATCACGTCCTATAGGACTGAGCCCAAATTATCAGACTGCTCCGCTCCTGAGGACCTGAAGCTTAAAGGGGGTGTCCAGAACTTGTACATGGATGGCTTATCCTCGGGATGACCCCCTCCCTCCACCCGCTGATCAGCCGTCTAGTATTAGCGCAGGAACTACACATCTCCATCCACTGCTGGTCGGAGCCGGTACCATTGACTTCAATGGAAGCTGCTGCAGTTATCAGATTCATCCACTACACAATGGAGGAGCTGTATAGTTCCAGCGCTGACAGCTGATTGGCGGGTTGTAGAGTGTCACGCCCCCCTCTGATCACATATTAGTCCTGGACAACCCCTTTAAAGGCAATGTCTACCTTTGCAGTGATTTTTTTTATTTTTTTTAATCATTTTCATACAAACCCTGAAATGCTGTTAGAGCGACACTTTAGAAAACTTTTTGACAAGTCATAGCGACATATAAAAGGTAAATTTAAATCGGTGATCAGACCCCCGGAATTGGGAGTGCTGCTCTTCCTTGCTGCTGAATACTGAGGCCATATTCATCTCCTTCCCCCTCTGGCAGCCGACAGTATAGTTCCTTCTTCTGGAGAAGGGATCTGCTCAGCTATACTGCCGTGTACTGCGGAGGCTCTGAGACATGGCTGTAAGTAGAGCGACTGAGCATGTGTGACCACCGCTCGGCTCGTTAGGTGGAAGTGCACATTGCTATACATAGTGTACACCAGGTGGCGCCACACTTTTTTTTTTTTGAAATGTGTTAATTAAGTGCATCATAGATTTATCAAGGAGTCACAAAAACAGGCGCGATATTACTCCAGTAACATTTCTAGTCAAAAATGGCCATGTCTAAAGATGCGCCAAATTTATCTAACACGGTGCAACAACGTAGACTCAAGCAAAACCGACTTAAAAATTCCCCTTGTGATATAATGCGATTGCCCCTAATTTGCATAAACCCCTTTCCATTAGGATTTCGGGATATTACCACTCTTTCTATAAACTCTCTGACCCCCTGACATTTCTTGTCCGTTTCGCTGCTCCGTCTTGTCCGCCGCTTTTCTTGACATTTACACGCAGGTTTTTGGTTTTTTTTTACTTTGAAGCGTCCGAATTTCCCGCTGTCTGACAGGTCTCCTCTAACCGCCGCACAAAAGGCTCCAGACGAGACGCGGCTGAAATGTAAAGTGCGGCGGCTTCACCCCTCGGCTCAGGTCACGTCTCAGCTGTTCGCCGCTTCCTTTTCTGCATACATGGCGTTTCTCCGGCTCATACATTATTCCTCTGACCTGACAAGGCTTTTAAAATGGACAAAACCAGAATTCCCTGAGCTGTTTAAGTCAGAGGAGCTCCGAGCGAACATCTATGGGGGGAGGGGTGAACTCATAGACCTCAGTGGTCTGGAGACAAATGATGATGAACGGCACTCTGGGGTCTGATCGCTCTGCACAGAGATCTAAAGGGGTTCACTTTCATTAACGCCTAGATGACTGCCGGTACGTCCTTTGACAGCGTTCATTAAAGAAGAACTCCCGCAAAAAATTTTATTCTCTGACCTGTTAGAAAGGTGCATTATGTAATCTGTAGTGAATGCAATCTTCTCATCAGAGACTGTATTTGTGAGCTATCCCCTCTTTTCTAATTGTAGCTGTGTCATGTGACCAACTCCCTGACCTCCAACTGACCCAGGACAGGAAGCCAGTTACTGCTCTATTCATTCCTATGAGACTCAAAGTGAGGCTCCCATAGGAATACATAGAGAAATAGACTTCCTGTCCACACATAAGATGCTGTGTTATCTGGTGAGTCTGATTGCTGGTCACATGACACAGATGAGAAACATCAGGGAGATATAACTCACAAACACAGACACTGGTAAGAAAATGACATTCACTACAGATTACATCATGTACATTTCTAGCAGGACATGGAATAAACATTTTTGCTGGAGTTCTTCTTTAAGGGTTAATGAGAGAATCAAAAATACTGTTCCCGTCCCCCCCAATTGTGCTATAAACACTGTGTATGCAGCGGCGTCCACTGGTCCGGGATCGCAGGTCACATGACCATGCTGCTGGGTCTAATTAGATCGGCACCATCCTGAACGTTCTGCATTTGACTGGCAGATATAATAAAAAATCTTAAAAAATTATACTGGTGCCGACACCCAGGACTCCCAACGATCAGCTGTTTGAGAAGGCACCGGAGCTCTCGTGAGCCCCACGGCCTTCTCTCAGCTTTTCCTAGGCCAGTGACGTCACGTCCATCGGTCACGTGGCCTAGGAGCAGCTCAGCCCTATTCAAGTGAATGGGGCTGAGCGCAATACCAGGCACGGCCACTATAAAATGTACGGCGCTGTGCTTGGTGAGCGGAGAGAAGGTAGCAGCACTCACAGGAGCGCCGGTCCCTTCTCAAACAGCCGATCGGCGGGGGTCCCGGGTGTCGGACCCGCACCGATCAGATACTGATGACCTATCCTGAGAATAGGTCATCGGTAGTAAAATCCCGGAAAACCCCTTTAACCCCCTAACTGTTTTGCCAGAGTGGAGCTGCAGCAGTCGGAAAAGTAGCTACCAGGAGGGGGGGAGGGCTGCTTTAGATGCTGCTACCTCATGAATGGTAGCAGCAAGAAACATGCAACTGATCTTGTTTGAAAGCAGACATTCCAAGCTTTCAGACAATACCAGCAATGACAGTAATATGTTCAAGACAGAGAAAGTATATCACTGATAGAAATCGGGATGCTGTGAATGCAGCTGAAAATGAAAGTAAAAACAGGTTTCACTAGCGATTATTCCCGACTTGATTTTTAACAGTGATTTCCCCTCTGTTGCTATGAAAGCCTAGACTGTCAGCTTTCAGACAAGACCAGTTGCATTTTTCTAGCTGCTACCATTGAGGAGATATCACCATCTAAAGCAGCCCTCCCCCCTCCAGTTAGCCACACTGCCCGAGCTGGACTCCGGCAGAACAGTTAGGTGGTTAAAGGGCTGACCTGCTCTTAGTTATATCTGTTCCTGGAAAAGATGGGTGCCAGATATGTCCGCCATGACAGCGTAACCAGGGTAATTGCCCAACTTTCTTGGAGGCCTTGGTCTTCAGCACCAGGATGTGCAAGGAGATTGGTCGGAGCTGTTATTAATCACACCTACACTTGTCAGATTACACAATGGGTGTTGTCATCCAGCTTTCCCGGACTCCTGATATCCTGGTCTGGACTCTGCCAATGCAGAGGTAGTCATTATGCAGGACTCTGGGAAAGTTGGGTAGTAGTCCCCTGTGGGAGCAGGAACTGCGGCCTCACAAGAACCCGATCACCTCCTTACCGTAGTTGCGGGAGTTCATCTGCTTGAACAGGCCGATGACCTCCGGGTGATACCCGATGTCCACCTCAAAGCGGGAGCGAGACACCAGCAGGCACTTGCCCTTTAAGGTGGCGGTCGGTCTCTGCCAGTTGTTGCACATGGCCAAAAGAGCGCTGACGGTGGCGCCCCCGCTGGCTGTGGAGACTAGTGCCGGGATATCGACGCCCTCCATTCCTTCCAGGGCTTTCAGGGAGACGTTCTGCAGCCTCTGGACCTCGCTCACTGCAGACAAACAGGACGGCCGTGTGAGACACCACAGTAATACAAGTACCGCTGACTTAGCCGGGGCTGCCTGACAGCTGAGGCCAGGAGACACTGCCGTGCAGCTTTGGATGTGACTGGAGTATACATACTTACTCAGACTCGGGTAATCTTCTATGCCGAAATTCCACATTTTAGTTGTAGGATCTAAAAGAAGAACAGAGCGCCCATCATAAACACGACTGGACTCCGGCCGCGATGGTGGGGGGCAGGGAGGGGTCTACACTTTCTACCATTCTGACAACAGAGAATCTTCCCCTTACCTGTTCTTGTGCAATGCTCTGTAGAACTCTAGTCTGTCAGCTCCTGTGCCCAGCACTTGTCTCCTCACTGCCGGCAGCTACCCAGTAAAGCTTTCAGCCCTGAGTCTGTGCTACTGGCGAGGTTAAAGTTTTTCCTGCTCGCAGCAGCCAGCAGTGCAAGGGGCGTGGCGAGCACAGTGATTAGTGCAGGGGGCGTGGCCAGCACAGTGACGTCTCGTATACAGACTCTTATCTGCTCTCTCAGGCTTGTGCACAAAACATCAGCAGAGCAGGGAGAGAAGCTGACATCACAGGTCATGTGACCCTGAGTGAAATCTGAGAAAGGGGCCACTGAAGTGCACTGAAAAACCATTATAGTTGCCTAGTTAGAAACATACAAAGGACAAAAAAAAATAACTTGGACAACCCCTTTAAAGGGGTTCTCCGGGCTATCCTCAGGACCGGTCATCAATAAGTGATCGGTGGAGTCCAGTTCCCATCACACCCACCAAATAGCTGTTTGAAGGGGCCGTGTCCCTCAGGCGAGCGCTGCAGCCTCTTCATACTATACCAGGCACAGCACCGTCCGCTGTATAGTGGCTGTACCTGGTACTGCAGCTCAGTCCCATTCACTTGCACAGACCTGAGCTGCAGAAAGTACATGTCAGTGATGGACGTGACCAAGGGGCGGATCGGGAACTTAAAGTGGCTCTGGTAAAAAAAAAACCTGAGGACAGTAATACAGCTGAGTTCAGGAGGGCACCTGCAGCCGTTGAGCACCAGATCATTATGTGCCTTGCCTGCGGCCCCCTGGGAAACTTTCACTGTTGAAAAGCCTATGGCCAATCCGCCCCTGGACGTGACTGACTGAGGAAGAGGCCGAGGCAATCAGACGAGTACCACAGCCCCTGCCAAAAGCTGATCGTGGGACAGGCCAGGAGCCGGAGCCCGCTGATTAGAGACCGATGAACAGATACTCAATATTTAACTAACGGAAAACCCCTTTAAGAGGACCCTACCCACACACAGGGAGTGCGGGTCTCATCAGGTGCACTGCTGAAGCCAGTGACTGGCGGCAGTGGTCACGTGTTGTCCAGATGATGTCACGGCTGCAGCAGGGTAAACATTTTTGGTGCATATGCTTTTCAGTTTAAATTATATTCGTGACTAGATATCCTGGTCTATTAGATTTTCTGGACTGTTGGATGCCAGAAGCTGACCACCCGCCACGTGGCGCACTCACCGTAATTCTTGCTGGGGATCCCTTTGAAGAGGCAGATGAGTTCTGGGTTATATCCGACCTCCACCCGGAACCTCTCATCTCCATGTTTAACGCATCTCCCCTTAACGGCGGCTGCGGCTTTTTTGGCAGGAGCGGCCTCTGAGCTACTAGCGCTGCCCATCGCCTCCCTCCCGTTTGTCCGTGGCACTGGCCCCGTGGCCTTGGCACCAGAGGTTGTTGTCCCCAATCCATAAAACTTAGAGGCAGTACTCGTGTTCTTCACCGGCTCCGCCGCAGCTTTCCCGGATCCTGAATGGATATCGTACATCTGGGGTGAAGCACACTGAGGTTTAGAGGGGCCTTGGGGAAAGTTTTTGGTCACCTCAGGCTGAAACGTCCGGCCAGCAGTCACACTAGAGCCGGCTGCGGGATAATCCACCCTTGCGGGAACGGTCGTTTGAGGCTTATAACCCGTCGTGTACTCCTGGGCGGAGTTGGCTGTGGTATATCCCCCTCCTGGAGCAGTCGTCTCGTTTACTACCCACCGTGACGGCGGGCCTGCTATAATCCACCTGCAGGAGCGGTCGTCTGCGGTCTATAACCCGCCGTGTACTCCTGGGCGGGGCCTGCTGCGGTATAATCCACTCTTGCAGGAGCGGTCGTCTGCGGTCTATAACCCGCCGTGTACTCCTGGCGGGGGCGCTAATCCGCCCTTACTGAACGTGGTCTGCGGCTATAACCCCGTCTCCTGCGGGGCCTGCTGCAGTATAATCCACTCTTGCAGGAGCGGTTCTGCGGTCTATAACCCACCGTGTACTCCTGGGCGGGGCCTGCTGCGGTATAATCCACTCTTGCTGAAGCGGTGTCTGCGGTCTATAACCCGCCGTGTACTCCTGGGCGGGCCGGCTGCAATCCGCCCTTACTGAAGCGGTGGTCTGCGGTCTATAACCCGCCGTGTACTCCTGGCGGGGTACCTGCGGAAGCGGGCTGCGTTATACCCGGTACTCCTGGGGCCTGCTGCAGTAATCCACTGCAGGGATCGGGTCTGCGGTTTATAACCCGCCGTGTACTCCTGGGCGGCAGCGGTGGTTTGCATAGTTGGCGGATTCTTGACATTATTAGATACATTTGCGCCGGCGTTTTCAGTTGTACCGTATTTAAAGCTATTGACCCTCCCGACTTCTATGGCGGCCGGCCGCACATTCTGCAGGTGGTTGCCCCCGGTTGGCTGAGGCTTGTATTAGAGATGGCGGACGTGTTCTGATTAATTCCGTTTTTCTGGGCGGCGAGTCTCTCCGCTCTCCGGGCCAAAGCCTTCTGCCGGTTCTCCTCGATCCTCCTCTTCTGCTCCTCGGTCAAACAGGTGGACATTGTCGTGGATCTGACCCCGGTCCAAAATCACCTGCCATAAACTGAGAAAACAGAGAACGGTCAGACGCTGCGCACGGAGGGATCGCTATCGTTAGGCCCTGGGTCTATGGCGGCTTTATGCCCCTCCCATTGTCATACTTTGTGTTCGGGATAGATCAGAGCTTGATGTCACCTGACAGTGACGGGGCGGGTGGGGGGGGGTCGCTCTAGCTCCGTCAGATTTTGCCAGGGAAGCTACGTTCAGTCCGGCTGCTATAGGAACGGTCATCCATGTAGATCTGCGGTCACAGGGGAACAACTCTGCAAAGAGTCCTATATGGATCTGTGTCTCCATGGTTACAGACTACAACACTGTATATGTAGTCTGACTGCAACGCTGTATATAGTAGCTGGGCAAGAGTGGGCGGAGCTACCAGCGGCAGCACACTGCGTGGGCGGGGCCATGTGCTTCCACTGGCGGCATAACATTGACAGATCAGCCATGTCCGGGTCAATCTGCCCCCAATTAAACCGCTGCTATTCATTTAAAGGGCCATGCACTACTAGATACTGAGCCGATAAATTGTGTTAGTTGCATCATCCCGCCCAGCCAATCAGGACACACCATCTATTAAGTCACAAGCCTAAGTTGCGGCCTGGGAACGGTGAGAGGCGAGCCTACGTTGCGGCGGGAACGGTGAGAGGCGAGCCTACGTTGCGGCGGGAACGGTGAGAGGCGAGCCTACGTTGCGGCGGGAACGGTGAGAGGCGAGCCTACGTTGCGGCGGGAACGGTGAGAGGCGACCTACGTACGTGAGAGCGAGCCCTACGTTGCGGCGGGAACGGTGAGAGGCGAGCCTACGTTGCGGCGGGAACGGTGAGAGAGAGGCGGCGGAGCCTACGTTGCGGCGGGGAACGGTGAGAGGCGAGCCTACGTTGCGGCGGGAACGGTGAGAGGCGAGCCTACGTTGCGCGGGAACGGTGAGCGACGCGAACGCCTACGTTGCGGCGGGAACAACGGTGAGGGCGAGCCTACGTTGCGGCGGGAACGGTGAAGAGACGAGCCTACGAGGCCTACGATACGGCGGGAACGGTGAGAGCGCGAGCCTACAATACGGCGGGGAACGGTGAGACGCGAGCCTACGTTACAGCGGGAATAGCAAGACACAAGCCTATGTTACAGCGGGAATGGTAAGATACATGCATATGTAACAGTGGGAATGGTAAGACGCAAGTCTATGTCACAGCTGGAAAGCAGCCATTACTGTATATTCCCCATCTCACAGGACAGTCACTTCTGTATCCTGCAGTTTATATGTCACATTATTACAACTTCCCATATACAGAGTACTACACAGGACTACTACTCCCAGCATGCGGGAGGGTGACCAGCCATGCACCTCACTGTAACTTACCCGCCATCCCCCATGACATAACATCAGCGGCGCTACGAATCAGTAACCATGACGTCATCATCCCGCGACCGCAGAAGTCTAGAGGCGCCTGAGTGACGTTGCGAGACACCGGGCGCCATGATAACTGCTGGCAACAGCTGCAAGTACCAGAGGAGAAGAGGGCAAGTCTATGTGATTGGTGTCTGTGGGAGAGCGTCTGTATACGGGGGCGACTGGAGATGCCTGAGCAGCGCGGTATCACACGCAGTACGGTATCACACATGGTAGGGGTTAGATACCTGGGCTCAGCAGACGTTCATGGTAGTCTGAGATACAGCCTCTCAGCTGCACAGTATCACACCATAGGATTGTATACAAAAGCTCTAGAGACGGGATTAGATACACAGTTAAGCAGACGGTATCACACAATAGGATTAGATACACCAGTCCAGTAGACAGTATCACACATGATAGGATTAGATACACCAGTCCAGTAACGGTATCACACATGATAGGATTAGATACACCAGTCCAGCAGACGGTATCACACATGATAGGATTAGATACACCAGTCCAGCAGACGGTATCACACATGATAGGATTAGACACACCAGTCCCCCATAGTAGGTTTGGATACATCAGCTCTGCAGACACGACGTCAGGGATTGTGACATCCTAGACGACGCTCGGCTCTTGCCCGGATTGTGCAGCGCCCCCACAGGAGAAAGAGAGTATCGGACAGGTCATGTCCTGCAGAGTGACAGAGCCCCTTTGTATGGGTCATAGATAATGGGGCCCCTAGACCCCTGTCTCTCCGCACTGAGGGGGCCTGGAGCGGTGGTTCAGTATGTGCTCTGCCACTTCATACAATATACGGATGTATGGGAACCGCTGAGTGTGCATGTGGGGTCCCGGCAGTCACCCTGCCCCCCCCCACTGATTCAGTATAAATCACTTATTCAGCTGGGGGAACGCCCCCTAGATACTAATAATAGTACAGTACAGTGCCCTGAGTCAGCTGACTACACGTGTACGGGGCTCATCATTCCTTCCATCATCATCATGGAATGAATCCTGAGGCGATGGATCATCACAGCCGGATATAAATAGCCCCAGAGTCCCATAGGATGAGATGACAGAGTGTCGCCATAATGCTGCTGCGCTGACGTCGCCCATCGCTGCCCCTTCTCATCGGATCTCATTATCAGCTTTAGAAGCAAAGGAAATGAGATTAGGACAAAGATGAGGAGCGGCGCCGATCAGCAACCAATCAGGACTCGCCGGATAAGTCATCTGATGTCCATTACTGTGATAAACTGCTCTGACAAGTGGTGTGTGTGTCAGTGTATGTACATGTGTGTGTCAGTGTGTGTACATGTGTGTGTCAGTGTATGTACATGTGTGTGTCAGTGTATGTACATGTGTGTGTCAGTGTGTGTACATGTGTGTGTCAGTGTGTGTACATGTGTGTGTCAGTGTATGTACATGTGTGTGTCAGTGTGTGTACATGTGTGTGTCAGTGTGTGTACATGTGTGTGTCAGTGTATGTACATGTGTGTGTCAGTGTTGTACATGTGTGTGTCAGTGTGTGTACATGTGTGTGTCAGTGTATGGTACATGTGTGTGTCAGTGTATGTACATGTGTGTGTCAGTGTATGTACATGTGTGTGTGTCAGTTGTGTGTACATGTGTGTGTCAGTGTGTGTACATGTGTGTCAGTGTATGTACATGTGTGTGTCAGTGTGTGTACATGTGTGTGTCAGTGTATGTACATGTGTGTGTCAGTGTGTAGTGTGTTGGTTGTGTGTACATTGTGTGTGTCAGTGTGTGTACATGTGTGTGTCATGTGTGACATGTGTGTGTCAGTGTGTACATGTGTGGTCAGTGTAGTGTGTATGTACATGTGTGTGTACAGTGTGTGTCAGTGTGTGTACATGTGTGTGTCAGTGTGTGTTCATGTGTGTGTCAGTGTGTGTACATGTGTGTGTCAGTGTGTATGTATGTGTGTGATTCTGTACAGTCTATTGACCACTTCCTACTGCATGTAGCTCATAAAACAAGTCCTGTGTGCTGAGCTGGCTGGTGGTATATAAGATGTGCTGGCTGCTCGGTGGGTATATAAGGTGTGGTGAGCTGGCTCGGTGGGTATATAAGGGATGTGATAGGCTGTCTGCATACATATCCCTCTTTGCTGTCATGGGTAAAGGAGAGATTTATCAGAGTTAGTGGAAGGGCTGATTATTGGCTTTCAGACCCCGGGTGGCGGTATTTCTGACACTGCGCAATGTGAACTGTTCTCTGCTGCTGTGGTGAAAGTGTATGGTGAGAGGACAAATGGCGCCGTTGTGAATAAGAGACGTGGAAACTGCAGAGCACAACGTGCCAGTGATGTGAGAGGAGAATGTCAGCTACGAAGGTGTGCAAAGGCGGACTGACACCCTACAGTGCAGCATATTACTGTATGTATAATAGGTGTGTATTAGTGTATGTATGAGTATGTGAGTGTATGTATCTGTGTGTCAGTGTATGTATGTATGAGTGCATAGAGCTGTGTATGAATGTGTGTGTCAGTGTTTGGAAGTATGGATGTGTATGAGTGTTAATCAGTGTATGTATATTTTTATGTATGAATGTATATACAGTCATGGCCAAAAGTTTTGAGAATGACACAAATCTTCTATTCTCACATGATCTGCTGCCCTCTGGTTTTTATGTGTGTTTGTCAGATGTTTTTATCATATACAGAAATATAATTGCAATCATATTATGAGTAACAAAAGCTTATATTGACAGTTAGAATGAGTTAATGCAGCAAGTCAATATTTGCAGTGTTGACCCTTCTTCTTCAGGACCTCTGCAATTCTCCCTGGCATGCTCTCAGTCAACTTCTGGACCAAATCCTGACTGATAGCCGTCCATTCTTGCACAATCAATGCTTGCATTTTGCCAGAATTTGTAGCTTTTTGTTTGTCCACCCGTCTCTTGATGATTGACCACAAGTTCTCAATGGGATTAAGATCTGGGGAGTTTCCAGGCCATGAACCCAAAATCTCTATGTTTTGTTCCCTGAGCCATTTAGTTATCACCTTTGCTTTATGGCAAGGTGCTCCATCATGCTGGAAAAGGCATTGTTGATCGCCAAAACTGCTCTTGGACGGTTGGGAGAAGTTGCTCTCGAGGACATTCTGGTACCATTCTTTATTCATGCTGTGTTTTTAGGCAAGACTGTGAGAGAGCCGATTCCCTTGGCTGAGAAGCAACCCCACACATGAATGGTTTCAGGATGCTTTACAGTTGGCATGAGACAAGACTGGTGGTAGCGCTCACCTCGTCTTCTCCGAATAAGCTGTTTTCCAGATGTCCCAAACAATCGAAAAGGGGATTCATCAGAGAAAATGACTTTCCCCCAGTCCTCAGCAGTCCACTCCCTGTACCTTTTGCAGAATATCAGTCTGTCCCTGATGTTTTTTCTGGAGAGAAGTGGCTTCTTTGCTGCCCTCCTTGAGACCAGGCCTTGCTCCAAGAGTCTCCGCCTCACAGTGCGTGCAGATGCGCTCACACCTGCCTGCTGCCATTCCTGAGCAAGCTCAGCACTGCTGGTAGCCCGATCCCGCAGCTGAAACACTTTTAAGAGACGGTCCTGGCGCTTGCTGGTCTTTCTTGGGCGCCCTGGAGCCTTTTTGGCAACAATGGAACCTCTCTCCTTGAAGTTCTTGATGATGCGATAGATTGTTGACTGAGGTGCAATCTTTCTAGCTGTGATACTCTTCCCTGTTAGGCCATTTTTGTGCAGTGCAATGATGACTGCACGTGTTTCTTTAGAGATAACCATGGTTAACAGAAGAGAAACAATGATGCCAAGCACCAGCCTCCTTTTAAAGTGTCCAGTGGTGTCATTCTTACTTAATCATGACAGATTGATCTCCAGCTCTGTCCTCATCAACACCCACACCTGTGTTAATGGAGCAATCACTGAAACGATGTTAGCTGGTCCTTTTAAGGCAGGGCTGCAATGATGTTGAAATGTGTTTTGGGGGATAAAGTTCATTTTCTAGGCAAATATTGACTTTGCAAGTAATTGCTGTTAAGCTGATCACTCTTTATAACATTCTGGAGTATATGCAAATTGCCATTATAAAAACTGAAGCAGTAGACTTTGTAAAAATTAATATTTGTATCATTCTCAAAACTTTTGGCCATGACTGTAGGTGTGTATTAGTGTCTGTATCTGTGTGTGCATGTATGTATCTTTATATAGGTGTGTATTAGTGTATATGTGTATGTCTGAGTGCATGGAGCTGTGTATGACTGTGTGTGTATTGGTCCCAGTCTACACAGAAGCTCCTGCTCCAGCAGACAGTGTGAAAACTGTGATATCTCAGGATTTTAGTTACAAAAAACATATATTTATAATAAAACTTGATGTTATTTATTTCTTTTATGTAACTATTTTTTGGTGGGTGACTTACCTCCAGTACCCGCAGTAACGCCCGTCCTCCTCTATAATTATTTCCAGCCTTCTGACGCTGCAGATTGGTGGCGATGACATAAAAGCTCAGCGAGCGCTCATTAGTGTAAGAGGCTGAATGACTAATATATGGCGGTATGTCCCCCGCCGAGCCCCCACACTGACCTGCCAGAGAGCGATACCCACCGCCCGCCACTAATAAGCATCGCAACCACCTTGGGATAACCGGCCTGGAAAAAAATGTCAGTGACGACCCTGAGCGTGAAGCGAGCGGTGGACCGGCGCCGCCATCCCATCCAAAACACGGAGATCTGGGTTTGGTTCTTTGTCTTCTCTTCTCAGGCACCTAAAGGGTGTGGTCTCCAGCTGTTGGAAAACTACAATCCCTATCATCACGTTGGGAGTTGTAGTTTTGCAATAGGTTGTTCTATAGGCGTCCATAAGTCTCAGCACTCATGTTTATTGCCTAAGGCCACGTGCACACAACCGTATGTATTTTGCGGTCTGCAAAAAACGGATACGCAAAAAATACAGATGGCTTTCATGTGCATTCCGTATTTTGCGGAACGGAACAGCTGACCCCTAATAAAACAGTTTATAATACAGACAATAATAGGACATGTTCTATTTTTTTTTTTTTTTTGCAAAACGGACATACGGAAAGTAACTTCCGTTTTTTCTTTTTTACAGACCCATTGAAATGAATGGTTCCATTTACGGTCCGCAAAAAAAAACAGAATGAACACGGAAGAAAATACGGTTGTGTGCATGAGCCCTTAGGGAGGTAAACGGCTGCCAGGTTCTCCTGACTCCACTTATGGGCTCATGCACACGAACGGATTTTCTTTCCATGTCCGTTTTTTTTTTGCAGTCCGTATGCCGAACCATTAAAGGGTTATTCCCATCTTAGACAATGGGGGCGGGTCCCGCACCTATATCGAGAACGGAGCCCCCAAAGTGAAGGAGCTCAGCCGCCCTCCATTCATTTCTATGGGGCCGGAGCGCTGGTTCGGCTATTTCCGTCGGCTACATAGAAATGAATGGGAGCGGGGGCCACGCATGCGCAGTGCGCCCTCCATTCATTTCTATGGGAGCTGCGCCTGGGGTCCTCCAGGCACAGAGCTCCCCCTCAGATCTCGATAGAGGTGGCCGTCCCAGCGGTGGGACACGCACCTATAAGACAATGGTGATATGCCCCCATTGTCCAAGATGAGAATAACCCTTTAATTTCAAAGGGTCCGTCCAAAAAACGGAAGTTACTTCGTGTGCATTCCGTCTCCGTATGTCCGTTCCGCAAAGAAATAGAACATGTCCCATTATTGTCCGCGTTACAGACAAGGATAGGACTGTTCTATTAGGGACCGGCTGTTCTGTTCCGCAAAATACTGAATGCAATGGACGTCATCCGTATTTTTTGCGGACCGCAAAATACATACGGTTATGTGCATGAGCCCTATCTCTGGAGCATAAGCCCAATCAGATCATCTGAACCCGGTGACATAAGCATGGCCGCCTTAAAGGGGCATCTCAGACAGTAGAACATTATGCCATTAATGTCCAATCAGTGAGGACTGATATCCGGGGCCCCCAGCAATGAGGGGCCACTGCACCCGCACAGGGCTAAGCTGCAGTACCACAGACATGTACCAACACGTCTCTGTGCCTTGATACACATAGAAAGAACTGTGGCCCTCACTGGAGAGCCAATTCCTCTTCATTCTGCTTGTTGTGGGGCCCCGGGCCCCCACTAAATACATTGAGGTTTAGGGAAAATCCTTTACATCTCGATCGGTCCCTGACTACTTCAAATTGAATTATATGACAAGGGGTTGTCAGAATGATAAAAAACAGCACGATATCTCTTCCGCTCGTCACTATTCACACTACAATGTCTGTTTATTCCATAATTGTAACATTTTCGTGACTTCCCTCTTCTTGTTCTCCAGGTTTCGCTTCTATGTATCAGACCCCTGACGACCCCCTCCCCCCCTCACATCATCAGTCCATCCATCACTTCACCCCATCTGTCCATCCTGAAACACAAGGGAAATTTTATAGCCGCAAAAAAAGCAGATAATATCACAAATCTCTATATTTTGTGACATGTGCTAATAATTAACCCCGTCCTTCCCCCTTGTCGCTGGCTCTGTACACAATGTGGAGATGACACTTGTCACGCATGAAGTGATTCCATCCACTACATTGAATCCGAGAGCGTGACGGTCAGAATCAACACATCCCATCAGGTTCAATACAGGCCGTAGAAAACAGCAAAATACTGTCCGGGAGCAGCAACCAGTATACCGTCACCTACCCAGTAACAAGTGGTGACATCACTCGTAAGGGGCGAAAGCTGATTATACAGTATAGACTCAAGAAGACTCAACCCAACAGCAGAATCAACCAATGTTCAAACGTGACAGCCCAACAACGTCCGGGGGAATAGGAATTTGTACATAGGAGCAGTATTATAGTAGTTATATTCTTGTACATAGGAGCAGTATTATAGTAGTTATATTCTTGTACATAGGAGCAGTATTATAGTAGTTATATTCTTGTACATAGGAGCAGTATTATAGTAGTTATATTCTTGTACATAGGAGCAGTATTATAGTAGTTATATTCTTGTACATAGGAGCAGTATTATAGTAGTTATATTCTTGTACATAGGAGCAGTATTATAGTAGTTATATTCTTGTACATAGGAGCTAGGAGCAGTATTATAGTAGTTATATTCTTGTACATAGGAGCAGTATTATAGTAGTTATATTCTTGTACATAGGAGCAGTATTATAGTAGTTATATTCTTGTACATAGGAGCAGTATTATAGTAGTTATATTCTTGTACATAGGAGCAGTATAGTAGTTATATTCTTGTACATAGGAGCAGTATTATAGTAGTTATATTCTTGTACATAGGAGCAGTATTATAGTAGTTATATTCTTGTACATAGGAGCAGTATTATAGTAGTTATATTCTTGTACATAGGAGCAGTATTATAGTAGTTATATTCTTGTACATAGGAGCAGTATTATAGTAGTTATATTCTTGTACATAGGAGCAGTATTATAGTAGTTATATTCTTGTACATAGGAGCAGTATTATAGTAGTTATATTCTTGTACATAGGAGCAGTATTATAGTAGTTATATTCTTGTACATAGGAGCAGTATTATAGTAGTTATATTCTTGTACATAGGAGCAGTATTATAGTAGTTATATTCTTGTACATAGGAGCAGTATTATAGTAGTTATATTCTTGTACATGGGCAGTATATAGAGTTATCTTGTACATAGGAGCAGTATTATAGTAGTTATATTCTTGTACATAGGAGCAGTATTATAGTAGTTATATTCTTGTACATAGGAGCAGTATTATAGTAGTTATATTCTTGTACATAGGAGGCAGTATTATAGTAGTTATATTCTTGTACATAGGAGCAGTATTATAGTAGTTATATTCTTGTACATAGGAGCAGTATTATAGTAGTTATATTCTTGTACATAGGAGCAGTATTATAGTAGTTATTTCTTGTAATAGGAGCAGTATTATAGTAGTTATATTCTTGTACATAGGAGGCAGTATTATAGTAGTTATATTCTTGTACATAGGAGCAGTATTATAGTAGTTATATTCTTGTACAATAGGAGCAGTATTATAGTAGTTATATTCTTGTACATAGGAGCAGTATTATAGTAGTTATATTCTTGTACATAGGAGCAGTATTATAGTAGTTATATTCTTGTACATAGGAGCAGTATTATAGTAGTTATATTCTTGTACATAGGAGCAGTATTATAGTAGTTATATTCTTGTACATAGGAGCAGTATTATAGTAGTTATATTCCTTGTACATAGGAGCAGTATTATAGTAGTTATATTCTTGTACATCAGGAGCAGTATTATAGTAGTTTATATTCTTGTACATAGGAGCAGTATTATAGTAGTTATATTCTTGTACATAGGAGCAGTATTATAGTAGTTATATTCTTGTACATAGGAGCAGTATTATGTAGTTATATTCTTGTACATAGGAGCAGTATTATAGTAGTTATATTCTTGTACACAGGAGCAGTATTATAGTAGTTTATATTCTTGTAATAGGAGGCAGTATTATAGTAGTATATTCTTGTAATAGGAGCAGTATTATAGTAGTTATATTCTTGTACATAGGAGCAGTATTATAGTAGTTATATTCTTGTACATAGGAGCAGTATTATAGTAGTTATATTCTTTGTACAAGGAGCAGTATTATAGTAGTTATATTCTGTACATAGGAGGCAGTATTATAGTAGTTATATTCTTGTACATAGGAGCAGTATTAATAGTAGTTATATTCTTTGTAATAGGAGCAGTATTATAGTAGTTATATTCTTGTACATAGGAGGCAGTATTATAGTAGTTATATTTCTTGTACATAGGAGCAGTATTATAGTAGTTATATTCTTGTACATAGGAGGCAGTATTATAGTAGTTATATTCTTGTACATAGGAGCAGTATTATAGTAGTTATATTCTTGTACATAGGAGCAGTATTATAGTAGTTATATTCTTGTACATAGGAGCAGTATTATAGTAGTTATATTCTTGTACATAGGAGCAGTATTATAGTAGTTATATTCTTGTACATAGGAGGCAGTATTATAGTAGTTATATTCTTGTACATAGGAGGCAGTATTATAGTAGTTATATTCTTGTACATAGGAGCAGTATTTATAGTAGTTATATTCTTGTACATAGGAGCAGTATTATAGTAGTTATATTCTTGTACATAGGAGCAGTATTATAGTAGTTATATTCTTGTACATAGGAGCAGTATTATAGTAGTTATATTCTTGTACATAGGAGCAGTATTATAGTAGTTATATTCTTGTACATAGGAGCAGTATTATAGTAGTTATATTCTTGTACATAGGAGCAGTATTATATAGTAGTTATATTCTTGTACATAGGAGCAGTATTATAGTAGTTATATTCTTGTACATAGGAGGCAGTATTATAGTAGTTATATTCTTGTACATAGGAGCAGTATTATAGTAGTTATATTCTTGTACATAGGAGCAGTATTATAGTAGTTATATTCTTGTACATAGGAGCAGTATTATAGTAGTTATATTCTTGTACATAGGAGCAGTATTATAGTAGTTATATTCTTGTACATAGGAGCAGTATTATAGTAGTTATATTCTTGTACATAGGAGCAGTATTATAGTAGTTATATTCTTGTACATAGGAGCAGTATTATAGTAGTTTATATTCTTGTACATAGGAGCAGTATTATATAGTAGTATTCTTGTACATAGGAGCAGTATTATAGTAGTTATATTCTTGTACATAGGAGCAGTATTATAGTAGTTATATTCTTGTACATAGGAGCAGTATTATAGTGTTATATTCTGTACATAGGAGCATAGATGAAGCAGTATTATAGTAGTTATATTCTTGTACATAGGAGGCAGTATTATAGGAGTTATATTCTTGTACATAGGAGCAGTATTATAGTAGTTATATTCTTGTACCATAGGGGACAGTATTATAGTAGTTATATTCTTGTACATAGGAGCAGTATTATAGTAGTTATATTCTGTACATAGGAGCAGTATTATAGGAGTTATATTCTTGTACATAGGAGCAGTATTATAGTAGTTATATTCTTGTACATAGGAGCAGTATTATAGTAGTTATATTCTTGTACATAGGAGCAGTATTATAGAGTTATCTGTACATAGAGCGTATTATAGTAGTTATATTCTTGTACATAGGAGCAGTATTATAGTAGTTATATTCTTGTACATAGGAGCAGTATTATAGTAGTTATATTCTTGTACATAGGAGCAGTATTATAGTAGTTATATTCTTGTACATAGGAGCAGTATTATAGTAGTTATATTCTTGTACATAGGAGCAGTATTATAGTAGTTATATTCTTGTACATAGGAGGCAGTATTATAGTAGTTATATTCTTGTACATAGGAGCAGTATTATAGTAGTTATATTCTTGTACATAGGAGCAGTATTATAGTAGTTATATTCTTGTACATAGGAGCAGTATTATAGTAGTTATATTCTTGTACATAGGAGGCAGTATTATAGTAGTTATATTCTTGTACATAGGAGCAGTATTATAGTAGTTATATTCTTGTACATAGGAGGCAGTATTATAGTAGTTATATTCTTGTACATAGGAGCAGTATTATAGTAGTTATATTCTTGTACATAGGAGCAGTATTATAGTAGTTATATTCTTGTACATAGGAGCAGTATTATAGTAGTTATATTCTTGTACATAGGAGCAGTATTATAGTAGTTATATTCTTGTACATAGGAGCAGTATTTTATAGGAGTTTATATTCTTGTACATAGGAGCAGTATTATAGTAGTTATATTCTTGTACATAGGAGGCAGTATTATAGTAGTTATATTCTTGTACATAGGAGCAGTATTATAGTAGTTATATTCTTGTACATAGGAGCAGTATTATAGTAGTTATATTCTTGTATAGGCATTCTATAGTATATTGAAGGAGCAGTATTATAGTAGTTATATTCTTGTACATAGGAGCAGTATTATAGTAGTTATATTCTTGTACATAGGAGGCAGTATTATAGTAGTTATATTCTTGTACATAGGAGGCAGTATTATAGTAGTTATATTCTTGTACATAGGAGCAGTATTATAGTAGTTATAGTCTTGTACATAGGAGCAGTATTATAGTAGTTATATTCTTGTACATAGGAGGCAGTATTATAGTAGTTATATTCTTGTACATAGGAGCAGTATTATAGTAGTTATATTCTTGTACATAGGAGCAGTATTATAGTAGTTATATTCTTGTACATAGGAGCAGTATTATAGTAGTTATATTCTTGTACATAGGAGCAGTATTATAGTAGTTATATTCTTGTACATAGGAGCAGTATAATATCAGTAGTTATATTCTTTTGTACATAGGAGGCAGTATTATAGTAGTTATATTCTTGTACATAGGAGGCAGTATTATAGTAGTTATATTCTTGTACATAGGAGCAGTATTATAGTAGTTATATTCTTGTACATAGGAGCAGTATTATAGTAGTTATATTCTTGTACATAGGAGCAGTATTATAGTAGTTATATTCTTGTACATAGGAGCAGTATTATAGTAGTATATTCTTGTACATAGGAGCAGTATTATAGTAGTTATATTCTTGTACATAGGAGCAGTATTATAGTAGTTATATTCTTGTACATAGGAGGCAGTATTATAGTAGTTATATTCTTGTACATAGGAGCAGTTATAGTAGTTATATTCTGTACATAGGAGGCAGTATTATAGTAGTTATATTCTTGTACATAGGAGCAGTATTATAGTAGTTATATTCTTGTACATAGGAGGCAGTATTATAGTAGTTATATTCTTGTACATAGGAGCAGTATTATAGTAGTTATATTCTTGTACATAGGAGCAGTATTATAGTAGTTATATTCTTGTACATAGGAGCAGTATTATAGTAGTTATATTCTTGTACATAGGAGCAGTATTATAGTAGTTATATTCTTGTACATAGGAGCAGTATTATAGTAGTTATATTCTTGTACATAGGAGCAGTATATAGTAGTTATATTCTTGTACATAGGAGCAGTATTATAGTAGTTATATTCTTGTACATAGGAGCAGTATTATAGTAGTTATATTCTTGTACATAGGAGCAGTATTATAGTAGGTTATATTTCTTGTACATAGGAGCAGTATTATAGTAGTTATATTCTTGTACATAGGAGCAGTATTATAGTAGTTATATTCTTGTACATAGGAGCAGTATTATAGTAGTTATATTCTTGTACATAGGAGCAGTATTATAGTAGTTATATTCTTGTACATAGGAGCAGTATTATAGTAGTTATATTCTTGTACATAGGAGGCAGTATTATAGTAGTTATATTCTTGTACATAGGAGCAGTATTATAGTAGTTATATTCTTGTACATAGGAGGCAGTATTATAGTAGTTATATTCTTGTACATAGGAGGCAGTATTATAGTAGTTATATTCTTGTACATAGGAGCAGTATTATAGTAGTATATTCTTGTACATAGGAGCAGTATTATAGTAGTATATTCTTGTACATAGAGCAGTATTATAGTAGTTATATTCTTGTACATAGGAGCAGTATTATAGTAGTTATATTCTTGTACATAGGCAGCAGTTATAGTAGTTATATTCTTGTACATAGGAGGCAGTATTATAGTAGTTATATTCTTCGTACATAGGAGCAGTATTATAGTAGTTATATTCTTGTTACATAGGGAGCAGTATTATAGTAGTTATATCTTGTACATAGGAGCAGTATTATAGTAGTTATATTCTTGTACATAGGAGCAGTATTATAGTAGTTATATTCTTGTACATAGGAGGCAGTAGTTATATTCTTGTACATAGGCATATTATAGAGTTTATTCTTGTACATAGGAGCAGTATTATAGTAGTTATATTCTTGTTACATAGGAGCAGTATTATAGTAGTTATATTCTTGTACATAGGAGCAGTATTATAGTAGTTATATTCTTGTACATAGGAGCAGTATTATAGTAGTTATATTCTTGTACATAGGAGCAGTATTATAGTAGTTATATTCTTGTACATAGGAGCAGTATATAGTAGTTATATTCTTGTACATAGGAGCAGTATCTATAGTAGTTATATTCTTGTACATAGGAGGCAGTATTATAGTAGTTATATTCTTGTACATAGGAGGCAGTATTATAGTAGTTATATTCTTGTACATAGGAGCAGTATTATAGTAGTTATATTCTTGTACATAGGAGCAGTATTATAGTAGTTATATTCTTGTACATAGGAGCAGTATTATAGTAGTTATATTTTGTACATAGGAGGCCAGTATTATAGTAGTTATATTCTTGTACATAGGAGCAGTATTATAGTAGTTATATTCTTGTACATAGGAGGCAGTATTATAGTAGTTATATTTTTGTACATAGGAGCAGTATTATAGTAGTTATATTCTTGTACATAGGAGCAGTATTATAGTAGTTATATTCTTGACATAGGAGCAGTATTATAGTAGTTATATTCTTGTACATAGGAGCAGTATTATAGTAGTTATATTCTTGTACATAGGAGGCAGTATTATAGTAGTTATATTCTTGTACATAGGAGGCAGTATTATAGTAGTTATATCCTTGTACATAGGAGGCAGTATTATAGTAGTTATATTCTTGTACATAGGAGCAGTATTATAGTAGTTATATTCTTGTACATAGGAGCAGTATTATAGTAGTTATATTCTTGTACATAGGAGCAGTATTATAGTAGTTATATTCTTGTACATAGGAGCAGTATTATAGTAGTTATATTCTTGTACATAGGAGCAGTATTATACTAGGTGGTTATTTTTGTACATGAGGGCAGTATTATAGGAGTTATATTCTTGTACATAGGAGTAGTATTATAGTAGTTATATTCTTGTACATAGGAGCAGTATTATAGGAGTTATATTCTTGTACATAGGAGCAGTATTATAGTAGTTATATTCTTGTACATAGGAGCAGTATTATAGTAGTTATATTCTTGTACATAGGAGCAGTATTATAGTAGTTATATTCTTGTACATAGGAGCAGTATTATAGGAGTTATATTCTTGTACATAGGAGCAGTATTATAGAGTTATATTCTTGTACATAGGAGCAGTATTATACTAGTGGTATTTTTGTACATGAGGGGCAGTATTATAGTAGTATATTGTTGATAATAAGCGGCAGTAGTAGTTTTCTATGTGATATCTCTGTACGGTATAGCCATGGTATAGTTTGGTGACCATTGTCCATATTTTCAGTTCAGGGCTCTATAGATACTGATTTATTTCCATGACCTGACACATCTTGCTGATCAGTGTCTCTTCCATAGATGTTATCATACTGAGGGCAGTGGATGTGGTTGATCCCTGGTTATGATGAAGCCACGTTCAGTATGTCCAGGGTAGATAATACATTGCTGCATCCAGTAGTAAAGAGGATCATGATTCCAATAAGACTTCTCCGTGTCTGGAAAGTAATCCAGCACTACAACCCCCTCCCTCCTTCCCCTCCACCCCCTTCCTCTCCAGCTGCCTGCGTCATCGCCCCCAGTAGGTGACGTTGCAGACGGGGAGGGAGCTGTCCACAGGACATAGTGCTGAAACTGCAGCAGCAGAAACTGCCAGCCCTGTGCCCAGCTCCTCCACCCTGCCCCCCAGACACTGGTGCACCGCACCTTAAGAACCCTCCAGGAATCCCAGCAGTGCCAGGCACCCAGGAGCAGACTGTCCTCTGCAGACACAGGACTCAGCCCTTCTACAAGGATTCTTCCTCCTCCATCCCAGGAAGGTAGCAACAGCAATTACACATCATCGTCAGCAGCATGAGCTGCTAGGGAAGAGGCCAGCATCCTGGGCAGGACTGGCATTGCACTGAGGGACTGCTCTGGACATGGTTGCATGCCATGCCAAGACAAGACAGCACCTCCAGCAGGGATGATACTGAGCTACATGGGGGCATCCTGTTCCCTGGCATTGAGGTGGGGTAGGGACTTGGTCTATGCAGCAGGGTTTTGCTCCTGGCTTCGTTTTTGGGCTCCTGGTGAGGCTGCTTCTATTGTGAATGGATGAGATTGAATCAAGACGTTAGTTTTCCTTCCCCTTCTTGGAATTCTGGGAAGTTACAAGCTCTTCTTGATGAGATCTTAAGGTTGTGCAATCTGATGTATTCCTCTAGTCCTGCAAATATTAAGCAATTTACCCTCAAATGGTTTGAAAGCAGAAATTAGGACGATTAGGAAAACTCTTTTATTCCTCCTATCACTGTAATGTGAAGGAAGTTGCTTTTGATAATTGATATTTTTTATTTTTTTGCTCTGTACTTTTTACCAGTCTCCAAGGGATTTGGGCTTCTGGTTAAGAAGCGATCACCTTTTGCATCCACCCCATCATTTTTTACCAGTGCCCCCCTCTTTGATTCACTTTTCCTACATGTTGGGGGCTTTCCATAGGGTTTCTAGGAAGGCTTCTTAGTATAGAGTGAGCACAATCCAGCAAGGTGACATCAGAGCACCCGTCTGGCCTCAGACCTTGGTCTGGCACTTTTCCCTCTTGTATTTTGGAGTGAAAAGCCTGCACATGTTCTTGAGAACCGTCCTGCTTCTATGGTGCTGTGGATTATTGGGTCCAAGACAGATGTTGCGCCGTCAGGGTCTCCTCAAGTGCCGCTGCCGCATGCTTTTCAATGACTTGAAGGTCTTATTACTCCGGCGCCCCCCGCAGACGCCTAGTTTGCCCATGAACAGCTCAGAATGTGAGGTGGGCGCCGGAGGTGGCTTGGCGGCCAACAATAATACATTGACAGCTTTGGGGCGAGCTTGGAGGGTTCCAGCAGGTGGGACGACCACTCCGGAAGAGAACTGGTGCTATCCGGCTACAGCCCCTGGACTCCAGCACCAGCCCACGTCCATGGTCAGTAGCACCTCTTCAGATGAGTTCTGCAAAGGAAAAGCTGAAGATAGGTACTCTGTTGGCAGCCTGGATAGTGGGATGAGGACCCCTCTTTGCAGGATCTGCTTCCAAGGACCTGAACAGGTAAGTCCTTATATTTTATATGAGGTGAGCTCCTGAACCTTGTATATGTGGTGAGGTCCTGAACCTTGTATGTTTGGTGAGGTCCTGAATAGAGATGAGCGAGCATGCTCGAGTGCCATTTTTGCGTATTTGCGTACGCATTTTAAAATTCGTACGCTATTCATACGCATATTTTAATCTATACGCGAATGCGTACGAATAGCGTACAAATAGCGTACAAATTGAATTTGTACGCTATTCATACGCTATTCGTACGCATTTGCGTATAGATTAAAATATGCGTATGAATAGCGTACGAATTTTAAAATGCGTACGCAAATACGCAAAAATGGCACTCGAGCATGCTCGGCCGAGCATGCTCGCTCATCTCTAGTCCTGAACCTTGTATGTTTGGTGAGGTCCTGAACCTTGTATGTGAGGTCCTGAACCTTGTATATTCGTGAGATCCTGAACCTTGTAGTTGTGGTGGGCTCCTGAACCTTGTATGTATGGTGAGATCCTGAACCTTGTAGTTGTGGTGGGCTCCAATACTTTGTATACGCAGTGAGCTCCTGAACCTTGTATGTGTGGCGAGTTCCTGAACCTTGTATGTTTGTTGCACTCCTGAACCTTGTATGTATGGTGAGCTCCTGAACCTTGTAGTTGTGGTGGGCTCCTGAACCTTGTATGTATGGTGAGCTCCTGAACCTTGTAGTTGTGGTGGGCTCCAATACTTTGTATACGCAGTGAGCTCCTGAACCTTGTATGTGTGGCGTGTTCCTGAACCTTGTATGTTTGGTGCACTCCTGAACCTTGTATGTTTGGTGCACTCCTGAACCTTGTACTTGAGATGAGATCCTGAACTTTTATGTGTGGCAAGCTCCTGAACCTTTTATATGCGGTGAGTTCCTGAACCTTGTACGTGAGGTGAGATCCTGAACCTTGTATTTGTGATGAGCTCCTGAACCTTGTATATGCGGTGAGCTCGATGGCACGGCGGACTATTGGCAGCACAAATCTGGCAATAAAATGCTACACGTATGAATATGGAGGTCAGAGAGGATTGTCTACACTGATACAGGACTAGGTCAGGACAGGTTTTCAGACTCTGAATTTAAACTCAGATGATTCCATTCACTGACAGCAAGTATAAAGCTTAAAAATGGGGAACGATGGAAACAAAAGGAGTCATTTATTAAAGGGTTATTCCTATCTTAGACAATGGGGGCATATCGCTAAGATATGCCCCCATTGTCTTATAGGTGCGGGTCCCACCGCTGGGTCCCGCACCTATATCGAGAACGGAGCCCCCAAACTGAAGGAGGGCGCACTGCGCATGCACAGCCGCCCTCCGTTCATTTCTATGGTGCCGGCAAAAATAGCCGAAGCCTGGCTCGGCTATTTCTTTTGGCTCCATAGAAATGAATGGGAGCGGTGGCCGCGCATGCGCTGTGCTAGCATTCATTTCTATGGGAGCAGCGGGGAGCTGTGCCTGGTGGTGACCGGACCCCGGGATAGCTGTGGTCCTCCAGGCGCATCGCTCCCGCCTCCAATCTCGATATAGATACAGGTCCCAGTGGTGGGACCTGCACCTATAAGACAATAGGGGCATATCCTAGCGATATGCCCCCATTGTCTAAGATGAGAATACCCCTTTAAGGAATATATGCTACTTTTTATCGTATTTAAGGCACAAATTTTGTCGCAAAGGGCTTTCGTGGCAAAATCTGCCACTTTTCCCACGCATGCCCATCTCATTTAACATTTTCTACGTCAGTTTATGGCGTGGAAAATGGTCTTAAACTACTCAAGCGAGCTGGCGTAGTTTAAACAATGTCACGCAGCTGGCGAGACCAAGCGCCAAAGTTATGTAGAGGCCTCTACATAAGGGCCCATTCACACGTCAAATTGCGGATCCGTGAAACACGGACACCGGCCATGTGCATTCCGCATTTTGCGGACCGCACATGGCCGGCACTATGATAGAAATGCCTTTTCTTGTCCGTGGCTGTGGACAAGAATAGGACATGTTCTATCTTTTTAGAGGGTTGCTGGAAGGGGAGTGCACACAGTGTGCCGTCTGCATCTTTTGCGGCCCCCATTGAAAATGAATGGGTCCCCACCCGTTCCGCAAAATTGCAGGATGTGGACCCATTTTGCGGATGTGAGAATGGACTCTTTGGAAACTTTGGCGCATCCCCCACCAGTGCATGGGGATTAAGACCGGTGTATAAATCGCCTTGTTCTCTGCTCTCAGGGACTGTGATCACAGGGACTGCGCTGCTGGTTTCCGTGCAGCACAGTCTTCAACAAACTCTATGTACAGTGATGGACGACTCCTTAAAGGAGCCACACTCTAAAACAACTTGAATTCAGGTTTTAAAATGTGAAAAAGATCACTAAAAACAGTATCTAAAAATATAACGGGGGCCTTACAAAAAGATTAAAGGGGTAATCCAGCCCAATCAAAAAGAGATCCCCTGCGGCAAATGGTAAACCGTTCTGAGGATGCCAGGGTCTCTCCGCTGCGCTCCACTTCCTGTTCCTGTCCTGAACCGGCAGGAAATGGCTGAGATTTGCACTCAGCCAATCACTGGGTGAGGCGGGTCATTGCTGCAAGCCGTGATTGGCTGAGTGGCCTATGTAGCCATTTCTAAATGAATAAATAAACATGAAGGCTGGTAAAGCACTGTGAGCGCCAAATTGTTAAAAAGTGTCTCATTACTCAGGATCAAAAAGCGCTGGTGGTTAATGGGCTAAGGCCGGCCCTGATCCTATCCCACAGGCTGTAAGACGCCGTGCAGCAGAGCCCGGTCAAGGCAGGACAGTTTCCATTCACTGACAGCATGCAGAGATCTTAGACATTGTCTGTGACAGGTGAGGTTATACATTTTCTCCGGGAAATGTTATGGAAATGGTGCGTTCACAGAACACGTCCTGACGGGGTGTGGGATGAGCGTGAACGCACTTGTCAGCGCCTCCCCTCCCCCACACTCTGCACATATTACAAGATGGGCTCGAAAAAACCTCTCCTGTTCCTCTGCCCTGAAGTAAACTGCTTTCCTTGTTTCCCAGCCCTGGTTGTAGGGTACTGTGAAGGTTCTTCTAGGCCATCAGAGTCTCCTCTACGGTCTGAGAGTCCCGCACCGTCCTGACCAATTCATTTCAAGGGGTTCGCAAAAACAAAACAGAAGTTACTCCGTGTGCATTCTGTTTCAGTATGTCCGTTCCACAAAAGAATAATAGAATACGTCCTATTATCTGCATTACGGAGAAGGATAGGACTCTTCTATTAGGGGCCGGCTGTAACGTTTAGCAAAATATGGAATGCACACGGACATCATCCATATTTTTTTTGTGGATCCGTTTTTTGCGGACCGCAAAATACATACAGTTGTATGCAAGGGATGCCCGGTCAGTGATCCCGCCGCCCCAAACCCCGGTCAGACGGCCATGCATTAAATCTACTCAGCACAAAGTGCTTCTATCACAGTCTGCAGTCCACCTCATGTCTCATAACAACCCAGGCAGCTGCGTTCTCCTTCCTCCATGATTTACACTGCAGCACTGACTGTTCGTATTGGCCGTTGTGCACAGACACAAGTTCTGCAGCAAGTCCCACATTTTTATATAAAATGTCGGTGACTGTGGGTTGCGTTATGTTTTATACTCTAGTCACATCCAGAGCTGCCCTCGAAAATAGATTGCACATTGTCTGTGCTTTGTACCTGTGAGCTCAGTGCACAGATGAGTTCAGCTTTGGAGGTGACTGGAGTATAAGATGTGAGGCATCTGGTAAGTAAAGCAATGGTTCAGTTTTGCTTTAAATGATTTGTACCAGGATATAAGGGGTCTGTGCCACTGATTATGGGGGGCCGGTGTCCCTCCATATGAAAGGTGCGGTTGTTGAGCTTGTGTGCCGCCTCTTCATTCATTTCTATGGGACTTCTGAAGAGAAGTCAAATACAGCACTCCGCTATGTCTGGCAGTCCCACAGAGATGGAGCAGCAACATGCATGCTCGGCCGTCACTCCTTCTATACGGCAGGACAGAGGACCTATGATCAAAATAGACCCCAGCAGTCGGACACTTAACTCCTTACTCAAGTTTAAAGAGCATCTGTCAGCAGGATCAACCCCTTTAAGGCACAGTGCATGGTTGGGTTGATCATGCTGATTAAAATGATACCTTGTTTGTGTCTGTACAAATCTGCACCGTTACAGAGAAAACTTCATTGTAATTAATACAAGGGCCAGAGCCCTTGAGCACCAGTTTGTGAACGCCCCTGCAGCCTTAGCCACTCCCCCATCCCCTGGATTGACAGGGCTGGATATCCCGGAGGATGGGGGAGTGTCTAAGGCCGCAGGGGCGTTCACAAGCTGGTGCTCAAGTGCTCTGGAGGTTGCTGTTGAATTGCTCCCACAGTTAGGGTCCGTTCACCCCTATGGCCGGCTCACTATCTTGCCGTGCCGCGGCTCCGCAAGAAAAGATAGAACATGTCCAAGTATAGGCATTTTGAATGGGGCCGCACGGCGTGTGTTCCGAGCGTGCGGAACACACGCCGGGCGGCCCCCGTATTATTGTGGATCTGCAGAGCCGTCTGAATGGGGCCTTAAAGGGATAATATTATATTAGTGGTATATATTAATTTCCCATTTATAATAATTAAAGGTGTCATTCAGGATTAGAAAAACATAGCTGCTTCTTCCAAAAACAGCGCCACCCCTACCTTAAGGTCATGCATTAAACTGCAGCTCCGTCCCATCGACTTGAATGGAGCGGATCTGCAATACCTGACACAACCCATGGATAGGGGTGGCGCCGTTTCTGGGAGATAGCGATAGCGGCCATGCTTTTCTAATCCTGGACAACCCCCTTAAAGGGGTCCTCTCACTTCAGCAAATGGCATTTATCATGTAGAGAAAGTTAATACAAGCCACTTACTAATGTATTGTCATTCTCCATGTTGCTTCCTTTGCTGGCTGGATTCATTTTTCCATCACATTATACACTGCTCGTTTCCATGGTTACGACCATCCTGCAATCCAGCAGTGGTGGTCGTGCTTGTACACTATAGAAAAAGCACTGGCCTCTCAGTGGCCGGGACCACGGGAGCGCACATAGGGTGGTGCTTTTTACTATAGTGTGCAAACACGACCACCACTGATGCTGAATTAAAGGTTGGTCGTAACCATAGAAACGAGAAGTGAATAAAGTGATGGAAAAATGAATCCAGCCAGCAAAGGAGGCAATATGGATCACAATACATTAGTAAGTGGCTTATATTAACTTTCTCTACATGATCAATGCCACTTACTGAGGTGAGAGGACCCCTTTAAATAGAATAAAGGGATTATATTTACCATCGATGCCGTAAAAGCTTCAAATAGATATTTGATTTATGTTGACGGATCCTGCCAAGATCCATCAACATAATCTAGGTCTAGACCTGTGATGGCTAACCTCCGGCACTCTAGCTTTGGTAAAACTACAACTCCCAAGATGTACACTTGCTTGGCTGTTCTCAGAACTCCATAGAAATGAGTGGAGCATACTGGGAGTCGTAGTTTCACCACAGCCAGAGGTTAGCCATCACTGGTCTAGGGGAAGCATAGTACAGCTGTGATGGATTCTTCCCGCTCATCTCCCCATGTTATCGAGGTATCTGGACTAATAATGAGTTTGGTGACTTCTGTTTATGGCCACCATGTAGGTGACCACTGATCGGCAGGAGGAGATAAGTGCTTACTAGATCCGGCGCCGCTTATCTCTAAGTGGATTATGGGAAAGCTGGGTTACAGCCTCTTTAGTGGTGGCCTCATTCAGGAACCAGAAAGTGACTGTATACTGAAATTGTTCTTAAGGCTAAGTATTAGTGAACTACAACCCCCAAGATGCTCAGGACCACGACTCTTAAAGGGGTTGCCTTATCGTCAAGCCTAGCGATCAGGCCGTTCAGCTTCTGAGCTGTAGATTCCTGGACGAGCCGGGTCACGGTCCGAATGTTGCTGATGCTGACCCCTAGGATCTGAGCAGAGGACCCCTGTATGACACCGATGGGTCATAGGGTCATGAGATGCCGCGGTTTGGTGAGGAAGCAGTGGTGCTGCCTCAGTTCCCGGTCGGCTCCCCTCTAATCCTCCAGCGCTCAGGCTGTGGCGGAGCAGCGAGCGTCCTTGCCGCGCACACAGCCATGTTCTCCATGTATTAGGGATGACTCACCCCGAGCAGCAGCAATTCAATAGTCGAGGAACGTTCGGAGGAGTCAGCGCGGAAAATATGACAATCGCTCTCAGCTTCGGCGAATAAAGGGCGGCTAATTATTGAAGGAAATGTTGAAACGTAATTAAATTATTTATATTGTAATCGGAATACAGAGAGACGCGGCGAGCGGCGTCCTCACCTGCTGGCACCACGTCGCCCGGGGGACCCTGCACTGGGGCATCGGAGAACGGCATAAACAGCAATTCCCTAAGGTGGAGGTGTTATCAGAGCCATCGCTGCACAGCCGTCCTGGAAATCCTCTGCCACACGCAATCTGTTGACTCCGGCGACCTGGAGGTTATAGCACCTGATAAAAGCCTAAAAATGGCGCAAAATTTAATAATGGAAGCACGGGCTGGAGAATGCGGCTCGGTCGGGGATCTGATGATCGGGCGCTCTTCCTGCTCAGTGTAGTATCTTAGGCTGGATTCATATCATGTTGTTTACCATCCGTTTAATGTATACAAAAAAACGTATACCTGATGACTCATGCACATGAACGTATTTTCTTTCCGTTTATTTTTTTTTTTTTGCGGTCCATATGCGGAGCCATTCATTTTAACGGGTCCGTAAAAAAAAAAAACTGGTTACATTCCGTTTCCGTATGTCCGTTCCACACAAAAATAGAAATTGTCCTATTATTGTCCGCGTTACGGACAAGGATAGGACTGTTCTATTAGGGACAACCTGTTCCGTTACGCAAAATACGGAATGCACACGGACGTCATCCGGATTTTTGGCGGATCTGTTTTTTGCAGCATTGCTTCACCATAGAGTTCCAGTGTAAAAAAAAAAAAAAAAGTAACACAGTCCGGGTTTTCACGGACTGTCCCGGACCGTGCTCCGCGGTCGTGTGAATGGGCCCTTATTGTCCCTTTTTGAATCACTGGCATGGCAGGGACCAAGAAAGAGAGGGGTATCGGCATCTATAGATTTCGGTAGCCGTCTCACCGGATATGCATTTCGGGCACCTGTAGGCGCAAAATCCTTGGGGGCAGGTGCCTCTGTCAGTGTATTCTCACTGACTGCATCTGAAACAACTTAACCTGAGATTACCCATGCTGAGCCCAACTATACTGTGCCCATAGAAGGCTCACACAATGCCAGCAACAATATCAGTGCCCTCATATTAGAACTAAACGTGTCAGTGCCAATACAAAGGTGCCAGCCATAATGATCATATAATATTGTAATACTGACTTATAGTGTGCATATATAATATCGCCAACTGCTGCGCTCAGGAAAAGACCAACCAGATCATTGCCCATACTGCTCTAATCATAGCTTCTATAGTGTGTTTATATGGAAGCTCGCACAGTCTGTGTAAACCATCAGCACTCTGTGTACCGCCATATAGTGCCTCCGTATAGCACTGTATTACCAGGATATTCTCCACTAGAAGCATTGTTATGGCATCCAGTGGCTCAGGAAATGAAAATGTTTATGGGGTACAGGAGGGTTTCCTGGACTTCGGCATATGGATTGTACAGAGCGGTATTATGTTTGTGTCCATGCTCTTTGACTCATTAGTGATAAAGTTGCAGGTCGGTGCTGTGTTTGAATGAGGGGAGCACATCCGAAATCTGCATGAAGGTTGTATGTGACACGATAGTAAAAGCAGTTCTATAGAGAAGGTTTAAACTATATATATATATGTATAAGACATGACATATATGACATATATATACTGTAAATGACATGAGGAATTTAGATTGTCAGCTCCATGGGTCAGAGGGCTGATGTGGGGGCGTGCTCTGTACAGATATATAAATAATAGATAATATTAAATAAATGATGATCCCAGCACACTATACTGCAGATCAGATAAGCTCTGGAAGATTGTTCTATTGACATTATTAATACCGCACTGCACCTTTAATCTACCGTCTGACAGTCCGGCAAAGTGACGCCAGCAGACTTCACCTTAGATTTTTGCTTTAATTTCATCAAATGCAGCAAACGTCATCCGCTAATAAGACTGCGAATCCACAGCGAAATCATAAAAGTCATTCTGCAGACAAGAGAGTGGAGCAGACCCCGCTCACCGCATTGTGCTGCACTATGTGGTCAATGTGCGGAACCCACACCTAAAATCCACAAGAAATCCCCGTGAACACAGACATATTATTACTATATTACAGTTATATTATTACTATATTACAGTTATATTATTACTATATTACAGTTATATTATTACTATATCATTGTTATATTATCACTATATTGCGGTTATATTATTACAATATTACTGTTTTATGATCACCATATTACAGTTATATTATTACTCCATTATCATTTTATCATGACTATATTATGCATATTATTGCTATATTAATGTTATATTATCACTATATTACGGTTATATAATTACTCTATCATTGTTATATTATCACTATATTACGGTTGTATTATTACTATTATTATCATTGGTTACAGTAGGATTTTTGAATTTCAAGAGTCAAGTAACATGCCAGTCAGGCCAGGGGTTAGTTATAGTGACTGGCCACCATTACATGGCCTCTTTTAGGGGCAACGTTTTGGTCTTGAGAGGGTCCTGATATGAGGAGACCAGAACAGGGAATGATACATAATATTTGGATGACTTGTTACAGATTTTGCATTTTGTTCCAGGAGTTACCGTTCTGTCCTGGTGTATAGGTAAATGTCATCGTCCTACATGCTGCCTTGTTAGAGTAATAATAGCATACAGTACTTGGCATCATTTTCATGGGGGATTTATTCCCCACCACTTCCGGGCAGGAGCACACATCCTGGGTGGGGTTTGTACAAACCCCACCCCTTTTGAGGTCCAGTTCCCGGGATAGTCCCAGGAAAATCCGGACTGTTACCATGTTTGCAATACCTTAAACCCATCACCCCACTGTTCCTTAGATGCGTCTTTGTAGAAGAAATGGCTCATAAGAGAACAGTGGGCTATTCCCTTAAAGGGACCCTGACACCAGAACCGTCCCTTTTACATGTACTACAGATAGCCAAAAAGACCAGAATAAAGGTATTACTCCACTCCCTCTGTCACCTCCTCTCCATAATCTACAGACATTAGAAGCCAGATCAGTCTACACAGGGATCGTCTGTAATCTGTACCCATGCAGTCGCATAGGTCTGCATTGGTGCTGTGCGCTCAAAACGGTAGCAGATTTTAAGTCAAGGGCCACTGTTAGATGGACCGGGGCAATAAAAGAAATTGGTGCCCAATGTGTACATGGGCTGAGCTTGAATGGGGCGTCATACCGGTGCCCTAATCTCTGCGGGTCCGCCCGGTGCCAGTCAGCATCCTCCTGTTTACTACATTCATAAATTAAATGTCGCACAGAACTAATCCCCATCATGCATTGCTTTGCGCTGGCTCCGGGAGGATCCTATAATCCATTTAATTCTCCCTATTTATCTCTATTCTGCCCTCTGCATTCAGGAGATATCAGCCCGTTCAATAGACGCGGCCGCTCCGCTTTGTGCTGCGCTCTATCCTCTTTAGGATCCTAAACACTGCTATGATAGCTTTCCTTAATCTCCTTTTCTTCTGGGCTAAACATGGCCTCGGCGTCTAATCCTTCCTCGTCGCGGCCGCAGCTCTCCAAGTGGTAATTCTCCTTTTAAAAGCAGCCAGTCCCCCCTCCCCCTCCCCCTGGGACTCGATGGCACGGGGTTCGGCAGATCAATGGAAGCCTCTGGGAATAACGTTGTGTCCGCGTCTCCAAATCAGAGCCGAGAAAACTCTCCTGAATGATTACAGGGTAGTGTTCACATTAGGAGGACCTCAGCAGGGAGCCTCCGTAAATATACAGTTGCAAGAAAAAATTAAGTGAACCCTTTGGAATTTCCTGGATTTCTGCATTGATTACTAATAAAACATCTGATTGTATCTAAGTCACAATTATAGAAAGACACAATGTAACTGAACTAACACAAATAGCTGCACCTGTCATGTCCTGTATAAACACATTGAGTAAACAACCACAGGGCAGAGAGAAAAAGTAAGTGAACCTTTGAAATTAATGACCTGTAAAACCATGATGTCCCCTCCACCAGCCCCAAACCATGATGTCCCCTCCACCAGCCCAAACCATGATGTCCCCTCCACCAGCCCCAAACCATGATGTCCCCTCCACCAGCCCCAAACCATGATGTCCCCTCCACCAGCCCCAAACCATGATGCCTCCTCCACCAGCCCCAAACCATGATGTCCCCTCCACCAGCCCCAAACCATGATGCCTCCTCCACCAGCCCCAAACCATGATGCCCCCTCCACCAGCCCCAAACCACGATGCCCCCTCCACCAGCCCTAAACCATGATGTCTCCTCCACCAGCCGTAAACCATGATACCCCCTTCACCAAGCCTAAACTATGATGTCCCCTCCACCAGCCCTAAACTATGATGTCTCCTCCACCATCCTCAAACCATGATGTCCCCTCTATCAGCCTCAAACCATGATGTCCCCTCTATCAGCCTCAAACCATGATGCCTCCTCCACCAGCCCTAAACCTTGATGCCTCCTCCACCAGCCCCAAACCATGATGTCCCCTCCACCAGCCCCAAACCACGATGCCCCCTCCACCAGCCCTAAATCATGATGCCTCCTCCACCAGCCCCAAAACCATGATGCCCCCTCCACCAGCCCCAAACCTTGATGCCTCCTCCACAAGCCCCAAACTATGATATCCCCTCCACCAGCCCTAAACCATGATGTCCCCTCCACCAGCCGTAAACCATGATACCCCCTTCACCAAGCCTAAACTATGATGTCCCCTCCACCAGCCCCAAACCATGATGCCTCCTCCACCAGCCCCAAACCATGATGCCTCCTCCACCAGCCCTAAACCTTGATGCCTCCTCCACCAGCCCTAAACCTTGATGCCTCCTCCACCAGCCCCAAACCATGATGTCCCCTCCACCAGCCCCAAACCATGATGTCCCCTCCACCAGCCCCAAACCATGATGTCCCCCTCCACCAGCCCTAAACCTTGATGCCCCCTGCACCAGCCCTAAATCATGATGCCTCCTCCACCAGCCCCAAACCATGATGCCCCCTCCACCAGCCCTAAACCATGATGCCCCCTCCACCAGCCCCAATCTATGATGTCCTCTTCCACCAGCCCCAAACCTTGATGTCCCCTCCACCAGCCCTAAACCATGATGTCTCCTCCACCAGCCGTAAACCATGATACCCCCTTCACCAAGCCTAAACTATGATGTCCCCTCCACCAGCCCTAAACTATGATGTCTCCTCCACCATCCTCAAACCATGATGTCCCCTCTATCAGCCTCAAACCATGATGTCCCCTCTATCAGCCTCAAACCATGATGCCTCCTCCACCAGCCCCAAACCATGATGCCCCCTCCACCAGCCCCAAACCATGATGCCCCCTCCACCAGCCCCAAACCACGATGCCCCCTCCACCAGCCCTAAACCATGATGTCTCCTCCACCAGCCGTAAACCATGATACCCCCTTCACCAAGCCTAAACTATGATGTCCCCTCCACCAGCCCTAAACTATGATGTCTCCTCCACCATCCTCAAACCATGATGTCCCCTCTATCAGCCTCAAACCATGATGTCCCCTCTATCAGCCTCAAACCATGATGTCCCCTCTATCAGCCTCAAACCATGATGTCCCCTCTATCAGCCTCAAACCATGATGTCCCCTCTATCAGCCTCAAACCATGATGCCTCCTCCACCAGCCCTAAACCTTGATGCCTCCTCCACCAGCCCCAAACCATGATGTCCCTCCACCAGCCCTAAATCATGATGCCTCCTCCACCAGCCCTAAACCTTGATGCCTCCTCCACCAGCCCCAAACCATGATGTCCCCTCCACCAGCCCCAAACCACGATGCCCCCTCCACCAGCCCTAAATCATGATGCCTCCTCCACCAGCCCCAAAACCATGATGCCCCCTCCACCAGCCCCAAACCTTGATGCCTCCTCCACAAGCCCCAAACTATGATATCCCCTCCACCAGCCCTAAACCATGATGTCCCCTCCACCAGCCGTAAACCATGATACCCCCTTCACCAAGCCTAAACTATGATGTCCCCTCCAACAGCCCTAAACTATGATGTCTCCTCCACCATCCTCAAACCATGATGTCCCTCTATCAGCCTCAAACCATGATGTCCCCTCTATCAGCCTCAAACCATGATGCCTCCTCCACCAGCCCCAAACCATGCCCAATGATGTCCCTCCACCAGCCCCAAACCATGATGTCCCCTCCACCAGCCCCAAACCATGATGTCCCCCTCCACCAGCCCCAAACCATGATGTCCCCCTCCACCAGCCCAAACCATGATGTCCCCTCCACCAGCCCCAAACCATGATGTCCCCCTCCACCAGCCCTAAACCATGATGCCTCCTCCACCAGCCCTAAACCTTGATGCCCCTTCCACCAGGATTGGCAAAACTTCTGCATCAGACTGTAATAACACAATTGCCTTTGGGGTTTTGGATCATCCTGTAGGGTATCACCGCATGGCAGCAGCTTCTTCTTGCTATTACTAAAGTGTGGGAGAAAGGAACTGACAACCCATTTCTTGCCCAGACTGGTTGCCACGTCTTTAGCCTCTGCAGCACCACCTAGGGGTTGGGGGACTTACTGCAGTTCAGTGTCTGCAATGTGCAGCAAATGAAAGGTAAGAGAAGACATTCCTTGAGCTGTTGTGGACGGCGCTGCCATCCTGACACATTCTCGTCATTATCCATCGTAGAAGGTGCAAGCGTCTGTTTTCCAGCTGGATAAGCTGCAGTAATGAACCATCAGTAATCCGGGGTCAGGCACAGAGCATGGATTTCTTGTCCGAGCTCTGAAAAGTATCTCTGGAGCCTAAGATCAGCCTTCAACAGCAGAGGTGCCGACATTTGCAGCAGGATCCCCCCTACCGTGTGCCCATTCACATTAATAGGGGCGTTTCTGCAGTGCTGTGCAGTATATTGGACAATTGCTTATAAGGTAATTCCCTGCTGTGTGAGACAGGGTTCTTCTAAGGCCCTATTCACACGACCGTATTTTTGGTCCACATCCAATCCACATTTTTTGCAGATTGGATGCTGATCCATTAATTTCAATGGGGTGGACACCGCATCCATATGTCAGTTCCGCATTCCTGCAAAAAAATAAAACATGTCCTATTCTTGTCCATTTTTGCATTGTTACAATGGATCTGCAAAATACAGTCATGTGAACCGTGCCCTAAGGCCTCATGCACAGGCCCATATGTCTTGTCCATGTCCGATCCACATTTTTTGCAGGTTGTACACAGACCCATTGATTTTTATGGGTCTGCAAAAAAAAAAAGCACACAGATGTCGTCCGTGCGCCGTTCACATCCGTGCGGCTGGGCTGCAGATGATGGAACATGTCCTATTCTTTTCTAGACTTTTTTACGGTAGGTTTTGTGAAAATGTTGAGATGCACATGGGCCACATCCGTATTTTGCAGATCCTCGATTTGGAGACGGTTAAAACAGATACGATTGTGTGCAGGAGGCCTGAAGTCTGTGATCGTGGGAATAGACATTGGGATACATACACAGTGCCTTGCGAAAGTATTCGCCCCCCTGGAACTTTTCAACCTTTTGCCACATTTCCGGCTTCAAACAAAAAGATATAACATTTTACATTTTTGGTGAAGAATCAACAACAAGTGGTCACAATTGTGAAGTGGAAGGAAATTTATTGGATCATTTAAACTTTTTTGTAATAATAAAACTGAAAAGTGGGGCGTGCAAAATTATTCGTCCCCCTTGCATTAATACTTTGCTGCGATTCCAGCTGCGGTCTCTTGGGGGATGTCTCTATCAGTTTTCACATCTAGAGATGAAATTCTTGCCCGTTCTTCCTCTTTGAGGTTGGATGGAGACGTTTGTGAACAGCAGTTTTCAGCTCTTTCCACATCTTCTCCATTGGATTTCAGGTCTGGACTGTGACTCGGCCGTTCTAAGACCTGGAGACCTTTATTTTTGAACCATTCCATTGTAGATTTTGCTTTATGTTTGGGATCATTGTCTTGTTGGAAGATAAATCTCCGTCCTAGTCTCAGGTCTTTTCATCCAGAATGGTCCTGTATTTGGCTCCATCCATCATCTTCCCTGTCCCTGCTGATGAAAAGCCCAAACCATGATGCTGCCCCCACCATGTCTGACAGTGGGGATGGTGTGTTCAGGGGGATGAGCTGTGCTGCTTTTACACCAAACATATCGTTTTGCATTGTTTCCAAAAAGTCTGATTGTGGTTTCCTCTGAGCAGAGCCCCTTCTTCCACATGTTTGGTGTCTCCCAGGGGCTTGTGGCAACTGTAAACCAGACTATTTATGGATATCTGTGAGAAATGACTTTCTTCTTGCCACTCTTCCATAAAGGGCAGATCTATGAAGTGTTGGACTGATTGTTGTCCTGTGGACAGACTCTCCCACCTCAGCTGTAGATCTCTGCAGTTCATCCAGAGTGATCATGGGCCTCTTGGCTCCATCTCTGATCAGTCTTCTCCTTGTTTAGAGGGACGGCCGGGTCTTGGTAGATTTGCAGTGGTCTGATCCTCCTTCCAGTACAATATGACGCTTGCACAGTGCTCCTTGGGATGTTTAAAGCTTGGGAAATCTTTTGGTCTTCAAATCCGGCTTTAAACTTCACAACAGTATCAGGGACCTGCCTGGTGTGTTCCTTGGTCTTCATGATGCAGAACCCTGAGACTATCACAGAGCAGGTGCATTTATACGGAGACTTGATTACACACAGGTGGATTCTATGTATCTTCATCAGTCATTTAGGACGACATTGGATCATTCAGAGATCAGAGATCAACTTCTGGACTGAAAGGAAATGGGACGAATAATTTTGCACGCCGCACTTTTCAGTTTTATTATTACAAAAAAAAGTTTAAATGATCCAATAAATTTCGTTCCACTTCACAATTGTGACCACTTGTTGTTGATTCTTCACCAAAAATGTAAAATGTTATATCTTTTTGTTTGAAGCCTGAAATGTGGCAAAGGGTTGAAAAGTTCCAGGGCGCCGAATACTTTTGTAAGGCACTGTAGACTTATATACACTGGAGTGTGTTATTGGGGTTCTTTATGCCGTATATAGGGGCGGTAATACTATATACATTCTTAGATACAGTATTCATTAGTGAAGACCTAAGACTAGGGAGTCTCCGTACAGGGGGCCGCCACCTTCTGTTCAGCTTTGCTCTAGGGAAATGTCAGCATAAGGGCTCTTGCACACACCTGAATTTTTTTGCGTGTCGATGCGGATCCGTTCACTTCAATGGGGCTGCAAAACATATGGTCTGTAAAAAAAAACGGAACAAAAACGGAAAGAAAACATGTTCGTGTTCAGGAGCTCTTAACATGTTAAATACACTTGCCCAGACTTATTAACCCTGAGGATAGTGACGCCTGTTCAGACCTGCACCATATATATCACAGGGGCCCGGGCTGGAGGATTAATCTGATGCAGGGTCTTTTTATCATTTGCGGTTGTTTTTGTGTCAGTTTTAGGTCTAGCTTTGCTTTATGTGCCTGCAGCAAATTTATAAGCTGGTTCACCTCAATAATACCTGTGATGTGGGTTACATCTTTATGTGTAAAAGTACACAGGGGGTCGCCAGACGTTGGTTGTGACTTTTGCAAAAGTCGTACATGGTAAATGAGCCATAATCCAGGTCTGATCTTTAAAGGCTATATACACCTTTAAGGGCATTTTTTAAAATTATTGCATTATACCTATTTTGACTATTTTTCAATTGGTCTTTATTAACAATATGGAATCCTTTTTTGTGTACAGAGCTGAGAAGCTGTACTAGCTGCCTGTGGATTTTGTCCCAATTCCGCCATCTGAGGAGCAGACGGACTCCTTATCTCTTCTCTCTGACCTTATAAACACTCATTAAAGCTCAATCCTTACCTTACTGATAAGAATGTGGCTTAAAAAAGTGTTTATGCCCTCTCGGTAGTTTACAGATAAGGGTAATTAGATGACCGGCACAAAGTGAAAGTGAAAGTACCAGTCTCACAACTAGACAAACAGTTAACCTTTTGTGACTGAACAGCTCAATATTTTTAATAAAGACCAATTGAAAAAATTATTTTTAGCCAAAAATAAGTTAAAAAATTGACCCCAGAGGTGTACATAGCCTTTAAGCTCTTAAATAAAGACTCTGTGATAAGTGGCGAGTATGACAAAATGTTGCAGTTGCCATGATTCTGATTTCATAAATGAGCCATTTTGATGCAGATTTTTTATGTCAGATTTGCACCAAAATTTTATCAGACCCCAGTCCTGATTCCTTCATTATAAGACCTCAGACCTGGCACCTTATTTATCACACCTAAGACCAAACCTTTAAATTATCATACCCTCAGACCAAACCCATGAACTATCAGACTTCCTTTGGATAGGTCATCGTTATCTGATCAGGGGGCATCCTACACCTGGGATCCCTGCAGATTAGCTTCTCGAGAAGTCACCCGGTGCTCCTGTGAACGCCGCGGCCTTCTCTCTGCTTTTCCTAGGTCATGTGACGTCACATTCATCGGTCACATGGCCTAGTAGCAGCTCCGCCCCATAGAAGTGAATGCCAAGCACATACGTTGGCGATCAGTGAGAAGACCACAGCGCGCAGAAACTCCGGTGCCTCCTTAAAATGGCTGATCGGCAGGGGTCCCAGGTGTCAGACCCCCACCCATCACATACTGATGACCTATCCTGAGTATAGGTCATCAGTAAAAAGAAATCTTGGAAAACCCTTTTAAATTAGACACCAGACTTCTCTTTTTATGGTACCTGAGTTCAGATTTCTTATTTATAAGACTTCATACCAGATCCTTAAAGAAGAACTCCCACAAAAAAAATGTATTCCATGTCCTGCTAGAAATGTACATGATGTAATCTGTAGTGAATGTCATTTTCCTACCAGTGGCTGTATTTTTGAGTTATATCACCTTGATGCTTCTTATCTGTGTCATTTGACCAGCAATCAGACTCACCAGATAACACAGCATCTTATGTGTGGACAGGAAGTCTATTTCTCTATGTATTCCTATGGGAGTCTGACTTTCAGTCTCATAGGAATGAATAGAGATGTAACTGGCTTCCTGTCCTGGGTCAGTTGGAGGTCAGAGAGTTGGTCACATGACCAAGCTACAATTAGAAGAGAGGGAATAACTCACAAATACAGTCTCTGATGAGAAGATTACATTAACTACAGATGATATCATGCACCTTTCTAACAGGTCAGAGAATAAAATTTTTTGTGGCAGTTCTTCTTTAAGCCACGCCCCTAACTCCACCCACTATACACCTAATCCCACCCAGTCCCCTTACTGCTCCACATAGTAAATATGCCCCAGTTATGTGCCCCCAGTGATATGCCCTGTTATGTGCCCCCAGTAATATGACCCGCTGTGCCCCCCAGTAATATACCCACATTGTGCCCCACTATAATATGCCCACATTGTGCCCCACTGTAATATGCACACATTGTGCCCCACTGTAATATGCCCACATTGTGCCCCACTGTAATATGCCCACATTGTGCCCCCCGTGATATGCCCACATTGTGCCCCCCAGACCCCAGTAATATGTTGTGTCCCCAGTAATCTGCCCACATTGTGCCTTCACAGAAAGTTAAACAAATAAAAATCTTATACTTACCTTCTTCCTAGCAGCAGCATCACCAGCAGGACATCGGCTTCTCTTGTCTGCAGGGGCGGAGTCAAGGCTGTCAGCCGGCCCAGCCCCCCACCCAGACAAGAGCAACAGAGAGCTGCAGGAGGTACGGAGAGCTGCAGGGGGGATGGGAGGGAGGCTGTAAGAAGCAGGCAGCCGATTCATGTAACAGGCAACTGTCTCATACCTCCCCCGTATTGGGACAGTGGAACAGCCACAGCAATCCGGGACTGTCCCGCTGGATCCGGGACGGTTGGGAGGTATGCTTTTACCGGGGTCTGTCTCCGAAGCCCAGCCAACATGGCCACCACTTGTAGTGGACTCGGACTGGACTCCATCTGGCCACGTGGACACTTTTGGACCACGGCCATGTGGTAGATTATCTGACAAGGCTGCTGAGCACATCATCGATGTATCTACAGGATCATACTTTTTCTAGTGAAGCACCATTAGGATAAAAGGAACAAACTGATTCCATTTCGGGTAAATTACCACCGTACGAATCTCACGGCTCATTACGCGTCTCCTGAAGATGTGAAATATTTGTCACCACAGAACTAATAAAACGTTCTTCACCCGAGCAGCGATCTGACACTTCACGTCAGGTTCCAAGGGATGAAGACACAGAAGCTTTCACAGAAACCGTATCTGAGTGGAAGGAAGAGAAAGAAGTGTGAAGAAGGAGCGTCGATGGTGTGAATAAATAGTAAATAAAGGCGCCACATCGCTCCCCTCCCCCACCACACCTTCCAGTAGTAAATTGTGAAGTGAAATCCCAACAAAGGTGACAACCCTGAGAAATCACAATGACAAACACCAACCTAATGAGACACCGCCACCATGAGATCACCGAGACGGAGCAGCAGATTCATCCCTGATATTTACTATATAATGTAATATCATTACAGAGACTCTCCCACCGTACAACAGGACATGTTACCGTATTATAGCAGTTATATTCTTGTACATAGGAGCAGTATTATAGTAGTTATATTCTTGTACATAGGAGCAGTATTATAGTAGTTATATTCTTGTACATAGGAGACAGTATTATAGTAGTTATATTCTTGTACATAGGAGCAGTATTATAGTAGTTATATTCTTGTACATAGGAGACAGTATTATAGTAGTTATATTCTTGTACATAGGAGACAGTATTATAGTAGTTATATTCTTGTACATAGGAGCAGTATTATAGTAGTTATATTATTGTACATAGGAGCAGTATTATAGTAGTTATATTCTTGTACATAGGAGCAGTATTATAGTAGTTATATTATTGTACATAGGAGCAGTATTATAGTAGTTATATTCTTGTACATAGGAGCAGTATTATAGTAGTTATATTCTTGTACATAGGAGCAGTATTATAGTAGTTATATTCTTGTACATAGGAGACAGTATTATAGTAGTTATATTCTTGTACATAGGAGCAGTATTATAGTAGTTATATTATTGTACATAGGAGGCCGTATTATAGTAGTTATATTCTTGTACATAGGAGCAGTATTATAGTAGTTATATTCTTGTACATAGGAGCAGTATTATAGTAGTTATATTCTTGTACATAGGAGTAGTATTATAGTAGTTATATTATTGTACATAGGAGGCAGTATTATAGTAGTTATATTCTTATACATAGGAGGCAGTATTATAGCAGTTATATTCTTGTACATAGGAGCAGTATTATAGTAGTTATATTCTTGTACATAGGAGGCAGTATTATAGTAGTTATATTCTTATACATAGGAGGCAGTATTATAGATGTTATATTCTTGTACATAGTTGCAGTAGTAGTTACATTGTGTATATGGCAGTTTTTGTCTTCACTATGTAATGTTTATGGTAATGGTTACTGTACCATTGGTTTTAGTATTAATAGTGACTGAAATTCCTTTGAGTCGAGCTTTTAGGCGTGTACCATACTGTGAAGCATCTTCTCGGTGTTGTATCCAGTGTATTACAAGCATTTTACTTGCTTTATAAAATTCTCTATGATGTAAGTTTCCATGTGAAATGCCTCTGTAGTTTTGCAGCGGCACAGCGAGGAGAAGCCGCCCATTTGTCTTAGATCAGTTAAATTGCAATGAACAGGTTTCCCTGGGACGCCGAGCACATTGCGATAATTAAAACGCCGGTGTTATTTCTTCTGCCTGAGTGTTTTGTCTCTTTCCAGAATTTCATAGATTTTCGGGAGGGTTGTAAAACCAGAACTGACGGCTTCTGCTAGGGCTGCGGCTCGCACAGCTGGGAATGAATAGCCAAGAAATATGACATATAAAGCATTCATAGAAGCGGCTTTTACTGTTAGTGAAATGTGCAGAAAGCCAGACTATGAAGTAAAACTGGGCAGAGAGGTGATGAACACTACCCCTTTAAATGAATGCATCTGTACAGCATCGGGTTTGGTGCAATTGCACCCACTTGATGGCACCTTGAAGTTCAGATCAAGAGGAAGAACAAGTACCAGTGTTGTCCTTCCCCCAAGAGCATGTGGAGGTGGATAATGGGTCCCTGGAGAGAACCTGCAGTTTGGACTCATCTCCCCCAATGATCAGAACCGGAGAGCGATCAGGGATGGAAGTTTGATCGTGGACCTTGTATTCACTGGTGCATGGCCGGCAACTCATCTCTGTGGTCATCCCTGCCTCCCCCCCACAGGCATTTCCAAAATTCCCAGGCATGAGCATTTAGGCTAGGGCTACATGGCGACACTGGTCACTCTACACCTGTCGCGCACCAGGCAGGGGCACACCACCAATGAGGCCAGGGGAGGCGATCGCCTCGGGCAGCACCAGGTAGGGGCAGCAGAAGGGCCAGGGGCAATGAGCACTTTCATTGTGGCAAAGGGGTTAGGTTAAGAAATTGGCATGGGGGGGGGGGCGCCGTTTCAGTTTTCGCCTCAGGCAGCAGAAAGGCTAGGAGCACCCCTGCGGCCAGGATCACTGAATAGTGGTGATCCCATAGAAATCAATGGGATCACCGCAACTTTCGCTTGAAATCCGACACAGCTGTATTTCTTGTGACTGCCACTACAATCCCATTCATTTCTATGGCGTCACCGGTACCCAGCGACCGTGACAGGTGACCAGTATTGCCATTTATCCCTAGTCTTAATGGAAGCGGTTTGGTTTGCTCTCTGCGTGGTTTGGCATGGGTCCTTATAGCCATAGGTCCTTACCGGGAAATTCTCCAGTGGGCCGATGCCCAGGAAGGCTACCAGTGGAAGTTTTTGGGGATGTATTTTGTGATGGACTGTGGTATTTGGCTCTGTTGGGGCGGTATAATGTGCCACAGTATGGTATTACTGCCCCTGCCTTCTATCAGTTTGGACCCGACTACACAACTGGGCCACTTCTAGTATCTTTTCCAGGGCCACTTTAAGTTCCCAGTCCGCTCCTGGTGTCATATTCCCCTTATAGAAGACCCTTCTGCACTTTTATAAAAATAAATTTGGGGTATACAGTCCCCCTACATAGCATAGGGTCCAACTTTATCAAGAGAAGTGAAGACGAGATGCTATTGGGGAGGGGGGTGTCTGAATTTGGCATATCCGTATTTCAGTCCACGAAATACGGACACCTCCTGTGTGCTTCCTGCATTGTTCTCTTTCCCATCACTAGGAATGACTATTATCGTCCACAATACGGAGAAGAATAGGACATGGACACACGGATGCAGACAGCAAATGATTGACATCCATGTGCTGTCCGTTTTTTTGTGGACCCATAGAAATGAACGCCTCCGTGTGCGATCTGCAAAAAATGTCCGTTGGACATGGATGCAAAATATAGTCATGTGCATGATCCTGAGAAGCAGTAAGTCCGAGCGCAGTGTAATATCTTTACCACTGTATTGACGAGTGCACACTTACCTGCAGCCACTAAAGGGGTGGGATTAGTATAAACGTGGCACTTGTAGCCGGCGCCTCTGGCAATTTTGGGACTGTTCGTGTCACAGGAGGCCTTACACATACTGGTACCTGTACGAGTCTGTGAGTCCGTGATGGGGTGAGGGCTGCATTCAGCAGACGCTCACCCTTCTCCTTACATTGATTTACAGACCAAGAGGATGGGTTGGTGGTGAGCGGCTCTGCGGCCAGTAGGTAAGTAGGTAAGTGAACCGGGGACTGAGTAGACATGTGAATAGGTGAGTTGTTCGATGGGCGGATATGGTTGGGTTCACATATATCAGTTGTGTCCGGCCACTTGTTTCATGACATTTTTTGCACTCGTCCATAGCCGGAGTCCGCCATATATAATAATACCGACTGATGAGGTTTTCTGCCCGTCACAGTCCGACAACCAATATCCTGGATACGATCCCTTAGAAAACCAGGCATCAGCTTCACTACTAGAGGGAAAACCACCATGGGCGTCACTATAACCATAGCACTTGCTATGGGTCCCAGAAGTTGGGGTCGGGGCCCTATCGGGCAAGTAGATTGGGAGTCATTTACAAAGACTGGCTTTTTATGCCGGTGTTTTTTTCTCCCTGTTCCTGGAGAAAGCACCTAATTTATGATGTCATACATTAGGTGCACCTCCGGCAGTCAGTGCACCAGGAGTAACAATTACTCCGATTGTTCCTCTTTTTTAGGAAATGACAATATGGCAGCTTTTTGCTATAATATGGGTTTTCTGATATATGACACTATTATACTTACGCTGCTGTTTACATTTTCTGGCACTGGGTAGTGCGGCCCCATCCGATTTTGCTATGGGGCCCTATGAATTATAGTTATCACGGCTGCCGGGTGTAAGTGCCCGGGGGTGTGGATGACTACATCCAGGTACCCTGCTCTCCGGTCGGTTCATTGCCCGCTAACGACCCTCCTCTCATCTACTCCATGTCAGCGTTCTCTCGGTGACAGATGGCGCCTCACCCGCCGGCAGGGCAATCACTTCACACCACGGATCAGTGATTGGCCTCTGGTCTCATTCACTGGACGCCAGGCTCATAATCAGCTCGTGTCAGGCAGGAGAACGGTCCCGTGATGGGACAGAATTAATCCTATAATTACACATCACAGTCCCCCCGGAGCAGAAATCCACCACTGCCTACAGGAATACAGGGCGAAGAACACGCTCTGCTGTAACCAGCGGACAGACACAGGATAGCACAGCGCCAACCGCCCCTTAATTAAGGAGAATTTTTATGTCCTTGATTCGTCAAATCTCCAAAAATCTTTTCAGTTTTTCCTGGGAAAGCTGGGTGACAGTATGGCTGCCTTCACAGGGGCTGCTGTGCTATTCACCAGTCTGGCTGTGCAGGGATACGGGTATACGGGATAAAACACTAGAACTGAGAAGCCGACAACCCCGGCAGGAGCTCTGGAGGCCTCAGGAGTTGTCACCCAAGGAGACGTCTGACTGAAGATATATTCTTCATATTCCCGGTGCAGGGAGCGGGTGACACATCCAGAGCTGCTCTGGTGCAGGTTGGAAGCATGGGGGGGGGCTGGCTATAGACCCTACAGGGAAATGTCCTGGTGGGCCGATGCCCGGGGGGGCCGTCCGGGTCTTCCTCATGGCCGTAAGCCAGGTACATAAAGATCTGATGCTCGCAGCATTAATTAATGGTGGAAGATCAGGCGCTTCTGCACCTGGCCAGCGCCTGCAGGTGTCCTCTGACCTCAACCGTATCACCGTCCTCAGTATGCAGTGATACAGTGGAATACTGCAGTGAGGGCAGTGGTATATTGTGCTGCACTGTGGTATCTGGTTCTGCTGGGGCAGTATTTTGTGTTGCACTGTGGTATTTGGTTTATTTGGTTCTGCTGGGGCGGTATTTTGTGCTGCACTGTGGTATTTGGTTCTGCTGGGGCGGTATTTTGTGCTGTACTGTGGTATTTGGTTCTGCTGGGGCGGTATTTTGTGCTGTACTGTGGTTTTGGTTCTAGTAGGCGCAATATTTTTGCTGCTGCACTGTGGTATTTGGTTCTGCTGGGGCGGTATTTTGTGCTGTACTGTGGTATTTGGTTCTGCTGGGGCAGTATTTTGTGCTGTACTGTGGTTTTGGTTCTAGTAGGGCAATATTTTGTGCTGCACTGTGGTATTTGGTTCTGCTGGGGGCTATTTTGTGCTGTACTGTGGTATTTGGTTCTGCTGGGGCAGTATTTTGTGCTGTACTGTGGTATTTTTGGTTCTAGTAGGGCAATATTTTGTGCTGCACTGTGGTATCTGGTTTCTGCTGTGGCGGTATTTTGTGTTGCAGTGTGGTATCTGGTTTATTTGGTTCTGCTGGGGACAGTATATTGTGCTGCACTCTGGTATTTGGTTCTGCTGGGGCAGTAATTTGTGCTGGCACTCTGGTATTTGGTTCTGTGGACAGTATTTTGTGCTGCACTTGTGGTTCTGCTTATGGCTGCAGGTTTTGGCTGCTGGGCAGTATTTTGTGCTGCACTGGTATTTGTTCTGGGGGCGGTATTTGTGCTGCACTGTGGTATCTGGTTCTGCTGGGGCAGTATTTTGTGCTGCACTGTGGTTTTTGGTTCTGCTGGGGCAGTATTTTGTGTTGCACTGTGGTATTTGGTTTATTTGGTTCTGCTGGGGCGGTATTTTGTGCTGCACTGTGGTTTTTGATTCGGTGGGGCGGTATTTTGTGCTGTGGGTTTTTGGGTATTTTGTGCCACTGTGGTATTTATTCGCTGGGGCGGTATTTTTGTGCTGCACTGTGGTTTTTGATTCGGCTGGGGCAGTATTTTGTGCTGCACTGTGGTTTTTGATTCGGCTGGGGCGGTATTTTGGGCCTCACTGTCATAATTGATTCTGCTGGGTAAGTATGGCGGTATTATTTAGGCTCTATTCAGTCGAGAGCTCTGTATGGAGGTATTACTTAGGCTCTATTCAGTATGGTGCCTGGTATGGCGGTATTATTTAGGCAATATATGGAATATGGATGGGAGCATCATTTCCAGCCTATATAGCCCTCTTGTATGGTGGTATTATTTGGACACTGTTGGTTCACATAGTCGTGCAAACCACCTGGATGTCACTATTCTGTATGACAGATTTACACTCCACTGGATACAATTGTAACAAAACCTCAGCTGTATTAATCCTATATATGTTTCCAACCTCTGGATATAAACAAGAATATTTAATTCACTGCCAGCAAGCAGAGAGATGCTGATGAATTGAAATTTTAGTTAAAGTTGCAGAACTATTTATTGCCCTTTGATTAAACCCCTTTAAGGAGGAATCGCGCCGGTAAAGCGAGCCCTAAAACCGGAGATTTAATCGCTAATTACTGGAGAGCAGAGACAACACCATCTGCCGCCACCGATTACTGAGCCATCAAACTTTCCTCCAAGCTCTGGGGCCGCAGTCCTCCACTCCGGATGTGTGTGTCCTTTAAGAGTCCAGTTGGGGACTGCTGATGGCTCCTTCTTAAAGGGCCAGTACACCCACAGTCCATCATCTCCGCAGTACAGTTCAATGCAATCTGTTGTTCCCTGCTATCAGTCTTTTCAGGCTGTAGGGGGCGTGTGTGCGTTTTGTGCCGGGCAGTTCTGAAGCTTTTATACTTTACTGTATCGTCTGTTCAGCAAATGATACATTTTCATTGTTTCTTGTTAAAGTTTATACATTGTTGCAAAAAAAACCAAAACCCTCCCATCCATCCTGTAGGTGTATTTTGGGTGTAGTGCAGCCGCCTGTACATTTGTCAGCTGCAGAATCGCCCCAGGGTAGATTGTCATGTAATTCTCTTTGTATCCTGCAGGGGGAGCTGCTGAGTCCGTGTCGCTGTGACGGGTCTGTACGTTGTACGCACCAGCCCTGCCTCATCAAGTGGATTAGTGAGCGGGGGTCCTGGAGCTGTGAGCTGTGTTATTACAAGTACCACGTCATCGCCATAAGTACTAAGAACCCTCTTCAGGTAAAGGTAGGTGATCCCAGCCCAGGATTATTGTGTCATGACTGCTAGTAGGAGTTTTTCACATTATTTTGTTGACTTTTCTTTTAAAGGGGTTGGTCCATCTGGGACATTAATAACACATTGCTAGGATATACCATCAATATCGGACAGGTGCGGGTCCCACCTCTGGGACCGGCTCTGACTAGATCGCCAGAATGGGCTCCTCGAAGTGAACAGACTGCAGCCGCACATGCCCCGACATCCTTCGTTTACCGCTACGGTTCTCAAAATAGCTGAGCACTGGCTCGGTATATATGGCGGTCCCATAGGGACCCATACCTGTCTGTCATCAATGTTCCAGATGGATCAACCCCTCTTAAAGTGGACCTTTTAACGCTCCTGACATGCCTGTTTTAATAGCTTCATACATTCCCCATGTAATAACAATTCTGGAGCCTCTATTCTTATGTCTGTATGTTGTGCCAATCCTTTATTATTCCTGCTAGAAGTTATGAATGAATTACTAGCAGTCTGCAGTAAGGGTATAGAGGGGAGGCAACCAGTTGGGGGTGTGTCCCTGCACAGTCTGAAAATGGCAGCACTGATTGGATAGAGTAACACTGTGCAGGGACACACCCCCAACTGGTTACCTCCCCTCTATACCCTTACTGCAGACTGCTAGCCTTTCATTCATAACTTCTAGCAGGAATGATAAAGGATTGGCACAACATAGAGACATAAGAATAGAGGCTCCAGAATTGTTATTACATGGGGAATGCATGAAGCTATTAACACAGACATGAGCAGGGAGAGGTCCATTTCAGTGCAACTTTTGAATTGACTTTTTTGTTGTGAATTTGCACAAAAATGTAGCAGAAAAAGCACATTTCTGCAACCGATATGAGGATGCGCTCCTTACGTTATCTGTCTCCTCAGTTTTGCTACATTTTATCACAATGTTGCTCGATGTAACAGTTTATGACATTGTATATACTCCTTATATATGATGCCTCATATTGTATTCTAGTATATATTGCACCATCCTAATATGATAGCGTCTTATACCTTATAGCATCACAGTCCTTGCATTTGTCTTCTGGGTCTATGGCTGGGTTCAGGTTGGACATTAAAGAGGTCGTCTAGAATTAGGATAACATGGCTGCTTCCTTCCAAAAACACCACCACCCCGTCCATGGGTTATGTCTATTATTGCAGCTCAGCTCGATTGGAGTCAATGGGGCAGAGCTGCAATACCGCACACAACCTGTGGACAGCGGTGGTGCTCTTTTTGGATGAAAGCAATCATGCTATAGTCTAATCCTGGACCCCTTTAATGCTACATTTCCTTCTTTTTTGTGGGCTGTTAATTTAAAGTAAATCTTCAGCATGATGTGTTGTTTTTAATAATGATTAATTTCATATTATATCCTTATAGCGGTGGAAATTATGTTTTTCTGATACAGAGCTCTGAACCTGCTGCATAGGCATAGAGGAACGTGATAAAATGCAGCTGCCTGCAGTCACCACTAGAGGGAGCTCACCACATACTATCATAGAGGTCATTGTATACACAATATGCAGTGAGCTCCCCCTAGTGGTGACTGACGGCAGCTAGGCTTTTATCTGGGAACCATACGCAGGGGATTTGGCGCTCTGTATCAGGGAAGCAATGATCTCCTCAGATGTATAGAGCAGTCAGCCTTTCCTCTGCTCTTCAGCCATGTCTCCTTCTGTTTCCAGTGGCAAGCCATCTCCCTAACCGTCATTGAGAAAGTGCAGATTGCAGCTGCCATCTTGGGCTCCCTCTTCCTCATTGCCAGCATCTCCTGGCTCATCTGGTCCACCTTCAGTCCCTCAGCAAAATGGCAGCGTCAGGACCTGCTCTTCCAGATCTGCTACGGCATGTACGGCTTCATGGACATTGTGTGTATAGGTGAGCAGCGCCGGCGATTCTGGGCCGAGACCCCAGCTTTATGCGATAAGATATTTTTGCAATGCCGTGACCAAAACTAGTGCTGAATCATCAGAATTTTATACGCCAGATCAAGGGAATTGTACTGTGTGCACATTGTGGTTTCAGAAACAGCGCCACCCCTGTCCAGGGGTTGTGTGTGGTATTGCAGCTCAGCAACATTAAAGGGCATCTGTCAGCAGTTTTGTACCTATGACACTGGCTGACCTGTTACATGTGCACTTGGCAGCTGAAGACATCTGTGTTGGTCCCATGTTCATATGTGCCCGCCATTGCTGAGAAAAATGATGTTTTAATATATGCAAATGAGCCTCTAGGAGCAACGGGGGCGTTACCATTACACCTAGAGGCTCTGCTCTGTCTGCAGCTGCCATTGTCCCAAAACAGCGCCACTCTTGTTCATGGCTGTGCCTGGTACTGCAGCTTAGCTCTATTCAAGTGGATATCTATGGACAAGAATGTCGCCGTTTCTGGCAGAAAGCATCCGTGTTTTTTTAATCCATTTAGCAATATTGTAACATTTCGATCTTTACACCATTTTAATGAAGAAAAATGGCGCCAGGTGTGCGGCGAGCTGGACTGGCAGAACGGAGAGCAACAGAACCTTTCATGAATATGTCACAGACGGCGCCAATGTAATTGAGGTGCAGGAGCGATTGTATCATTCGAGTGACACTATTGATACATGTGGTCCCAATATGTATTCACCTGGCCTGAGACCCCGGCACAGTCACATGACTCGCAGATGGAGCAGCTGGGATGGGTGTCCGCCTCGCCCAGGATGTTTTAGCCGTAATTAGGGTTGTGTCGCTGCCGTGAATCCTTCTGGTAGCCCTGGTATCTCCACGCCTAGACTGAGCGAGGATCCGATGCCAGGGCACAGGAGGATTCAGTGGTCCGGAGCGAGCGTGGCAATAGTCAGAGTGGAAGAGAACAACAATGAATACAGCACACGACCAATCCGCTACTGCTCTTTATACATTGCAGCCGGTGGGAATCCTGCATGAAACGCGCTAATACATAGCTGCTCATACAACACAGCTTACCCTATATTATTTGGGCGCTGTGGAGGTGGAGGCGCCTATAGAAGGTTCTGCACTGGGCGTGATCCTTCCTAATGCCAGCTGTAATGCCATAACGCCTCATTGTATCATAATGTTTCAAGCTGTGACAAATGGCTCGAAATGTGTGAGCGAATCGTCTTTTCTCTATGCATAAAGTCTGGAGGCTTTTAGAACAATTGTGCGCTCATTGTTCCTCTTGAGTCAGTAAGGGGCACGACTGAACGACTGATGCAAACGCGACGGACTGCAGCCCCTTAATGTTAGCTGATCATATAGCTTGTGTGGATTTGAGTGGTTCCTAAAACGCGCTGGCAGTGTTGAGTTTATTTTGCTCTTGAGCCCTCCCCCTTCACCCTGTGCGTTGGTGTTACCATTTTTTAAAAAACGTGGGCCTGTTGTGCCCCACTTCTACTCCAGCCCCTCCCATGGCCTGAAATGCGTCAGCCGCTATTTTTCCGTTTCCACTTGTGTCTGGCAGTTTGGAAATTGTAGAGCAGAATATTTCTGATTTGTCACCGAGCGCCCGCAGCCATAATATTTCCTCTACCCAAAACAGGCAGCGTTATTATAGGCGCCGCTCGGAAGCCCCCGCGGCCGCTTAATGTCTTCACTAGTAAATGAGACAGAAAGCGCCATAAAAATCCTCACAAATCTTATGCATTTGCTATTTTTTTTAACGTCATCCCATCTGCATGAGAAAGGAACAGAAGGAAGCGTAGCGATTACTCATCGGAATGATCCCCCCCATCGGAATTTACTAATGGAGCGTTTCTGCTTGGCGAGGACGGGGGCTCCGGCATCTGAATCATTTTTAGCCAAGGGGGAGATGCAGCCATTTTCTCTGCTCCGACACCAGCGACAGCAAAGGACGTTAACGGAGGCAGCAAATCATCGAGCTCTTAAAGCCAATCAGACGCTGACGCGTTTTATGATTTACTTTTTCAGGGTTTTATAGGAGTCTGAGCAGAATTAACAGGAGTAGCTGCGCTCCAGTGCGGCCATGCTAATGAGCGGCGGATCGTAATGTTCACCGCCGCCTGTGATCGTAAAGACTCCACCGCCGCCGCCCCTGTGTCTCTCGTTATGTAGATTGCAGTCTCTCCCGTCCTCACGTCCCTCTGATCCTGACAGACGGTGACAATGACATTTATTATCCTGTGGGGTCGGCGGGTCGTCCCACCGCGGTGCGGTCAGTGCCAGGGAAGAAGGAACTTCTCTTAATCTTATCCGTATATAGAGCAGACCGATCGAACACAGACTTAGCGGGGATCAGCAACCTGCGCACTCCGGCTGCTTTGAAACTACAGCTCCCAGCATGTACATTTATTCGGTTGTTCTTGTAACTCCCATTGACGTACAAGGAGGATTCTGGGAGTTGTAGTTTTGGAACAGCCGGAGGCTGCTGATCCCTGTCTTATAGGATCGCTGCCGTACATCTGGAGACATCAGCGCATTTCCATCCCTTCTTCCCAGAATTCCAGAGGAGCGTCGCCCGGCCAAGAAGACTCCTCACTCTCCATAAGGAGATATTGTGTTTCCCAACATCTAGAGCAGACCGTATCACACACGCCAGACTTAGATACAGCAAATAGGCAAATTTTATCAAATATGCCAGACTTAGATACAGCGAGTAAGCAAACTGTATCTCACACACCAGGCTTAGATACAGTGACTGAGAAAACTGTATCACACACTCCAGACTTAGATACAGTGACTGAGAAAACTGTATCACACACTCCAGACTTAGATACAGTGACTGAGAAAACTGTATCACATATGCCAGACTGAGATACAGAGAGTAAGTAAGCTGTATCTCATATGGCAGGCTTACATTCAGTGACTGAGAAAACTGTATCACACATGCCAGACTTAGATACAGTGATTAAGGAAACAGTATCACATATGCCAGGCTTAGATACAGAGAGTAAGTAAGCTGTATCACACATGCCAAACCTAGATACAGCAAGTAGGCAAACTGTATCTCATATGCCAGGCTTACATTCAGTGACTGAGAAAACTGTATCACACACGCCAGACTTAGATACAGTGACTAAGCAAACTGTGTCACACATGCTAGACTTAGATACACCCACTAGGCGAAAAGTATCACACATGCCAGACTTAGATACATCAAGTAACCAAAGCATATCACACATGATATAGACTTAGATACAGCAACTAATCAAACTCTCACATATGCCTGACTTAGATACAGTGACTAAACAAACTGCATCTTACATGATTGGCTTAGATACAGAAATTTAACAAACTGCCAGAAATTATAGGCTTAGATATAGAGACAAAGCAAACAATATATCACACCATATAAAGTGAGATATTACAAGTTAGCAAACAGTATCACTAGTGATAAATTTAGATACAGACTAAGCAACCTGTATCACAAATTATAGGCTTAGGTACACAGTCACTCAGCAAACTGTATCACACAAGATAGGCTTAGATTCAGTGGTTCAGCAGACAGTATCAACATTATAGACTTAGATACAGCAGCTGACTTAGACAGCATCACACCTAACAGGCTTAGATACACTGACTCAGCAAATGGTCCTGGAGATTATTTTATGATTCAGTTACACTACATGATGGGGGTTGTAGTGCCTGATAATAAATTATTATTAGACGTCTCAGACCCTTCCTCTCTTCGTATCCTCACGGTTTCTCTATATTCGGGGGCGTTTCCAGCCGATGTCCTGATGTGTCCCCTGAGTCACCCTCCACCTGATTACTCGGCAGCGTCTGCTTTCAGCTCTGAGGGCGCAGGGAGAGAACATCTCTGCGGTAACAGACATTCATACACTGACAGTTCTGTGAAGCGCCTCATGTCGGTGACAGCCCGCGCGCCTGCTGACAGCTCTGCACAGACACATTAGCACCCAATTACATATTACCGACCTCCGAGAGCGCCAGGACCGATGAAAGAGACAGCGCAACACAAAGCAGGAAGAACCAGAACAGAGACAATCATTGCAGAAGGAAAACTTCTGATATACCTCCTGATATACTTGTGTCTCAATTCCTCATCATCTTCAAGATATCTGCTTGTTGTCGGAACATTCTGGTTACATACTGTGGCCCTCACAGCTGAGGGTTTGTTGCTCTATATCCAGTGTAGACAATCCTCAGAAATGCACCTGTAGCAACAAATCTCACTCTTGTCTTAATAGTTTGTTACATTTTTACCTGCACTGATACATTGTATCAGCCTAGAGATCAGACTGATCATCTCACAGAGGATTGTCTAGACTGGATACAATTGTATCAAACCCTCAGCTGTGAGGGGGATCAGTTCAGGCCTCTAGCCTGGATACAAGATGAGATACGGCCTCTAGCCTGGATACAAGATGAGATACGGCCTCTAACCTGGATACAAGATGAGATATGGCCTCTATCCTAGATACAAGATGAGATACGGCCTCCAACCTGGATACAAGATGAGATACGGCCTCCAACCTGGATACAAGATGAGATACAACCTCCAGCCTGGATACAAGATGAGATACAGCCTCTAGCCTGGATACAAGATGAGATACAGCCTCTAGCCTTGATACAAGATGAGGTACGGCCTCTTACCTGGATACAAGATGAGATACGGCCTCCAACCTGGATACAAGATGAGATACAGCCTCCAACCTGGATACAAGATGAGATACGGCCTCCAACCTGGATACAAGATGAGATACAGACTCTAACCTGGATACAAGATGAGATACAGCCTCTATCCTGGATACAAGATGAGATATGGCCTCCAACCTGGATACAAGATGAGATACAGCCTCCAACCTGGATACAAGATGAGATACAACCTCCAGCCTGGATACAAGATGAGATACAGCCTCTAGCCTGGATACAAGATGAGATACAGCCTCTAGCCTTGATACAAGATGAGATACGGCCTCTATCTGAGATACAAGATGAGATACGGCCTCTAGCCTGGATACAAGATGAGATACGGCCTCTAGCCTGGATACAAGATGAAATACGGCCTCTAGCCTGGATACAAGATGAGATACGGCCTCTAGCCTGGATACAAGATGAGATACAGCCTCTAGCCTGGATACAAAATTGTTTTGCTGTTTGATACTTCACCTGAACTTCTGCATTTGCAGCTACTGTCAGACATATTCACCCAGTAAAAGCACCAAAGGGGACAGTGGCCGAGAGGTCTACAGCCCCCATTGCCCTCTGTGCCCCCCATTGCTGTTGGCAGCAGGTTTTTTCCATTATAGGATGGTGTATCATTAGGTAATGGCATCAACTGGGATCTGATTGCCAGGACCCTGGGTACTGGGAAAGCTGGGTGACAGCTGGTTCTGGTATTTGCCTAGTTATGCCATGATATGGAAGCGGGGTATGTATCCCTGAATGCAGGGGCGTAGCAATAGGGGAAGCAGGGGAAGCAGCTGCTTTGGGGCCCAGACCCACAAGGGGCCCCCTCAGGAGGGAGACTAAAAGATTTTATTGTCAGGCCCCCCTCAACAGTATTATACAATGACATTATATACAGTGACACTATAGAAAGCGGATGGAGCGGCTGTCAGGCCTTGTCTGGGAGAGCTCAATCTTGACTAGCCACAAGAGTGAGGGTTGCATGTGAGTTCGGGGTTGCGAGGAAGTTTCTGGGGGGGCCCCATTCAAAAATTTGCTGTGGGGCCCAGTTAGTTGTAGTTACGCCACTGCCTGAATGACTTAGAATATCAGCCACTCAGGAGTCTAGGAAAGTTGGGTGGCAACGTGACTGAGATGTAAGAGCAGATCATAAAATGTAAGAACCTGGCAGAAGACAAAGACCCCAAGACTTCTATTCACTGGGAATTTTTTACTTTTGGAGATCACTCACTATGAGCACAGCAAAGGTTTATATCGGCGCAGATATTTCCAGGGCTGCTCTCCTATAATCTTCATTCAAAGGGTGAGAAATGGCCGATCCACAGAGACCAATAATCTTGATGAGTTGTCACCTCTCTTTTCCTGCTCCTCATTTATTGCCTCCATACAGCACTGCACCCGCTCCTGCCGTTCCATCCCTCATCTCCTCCACCAATATAACCAATGCTGATGTGTAATGTATTATGTCTACTCAGTGTGCGAGAAGATTACATAACACCCCTCTCCTGCCCCTTCCTATAAAACGGATATAATAATTCACCAGAAGATGCCCAGGTTATACCAGCATGCTCCATATCACTATATACAGAAGATGTATAACTTATACCAGCTGTACATATATAATTATATACAGGAGATACCCAGGTTATACCAGCATGGTCCATATCACTATATACAGAAGATGTATAACTTATACCAGCTATACATATATAATTATATACAGGAGATACCCAGGTTATACCAGCATGCTCCATATCACTATATACAGAAGATGTATAACTTATACCAGCTGTACATGTATAATTATATACAGGAGATACCCAGGTTATACCAGCATGCTCCATATCACTATATACAAGAAGATGTATAACTTATACCAGCTGTACATATATAATTATATACAGGAGATACCCAGGTTATACCAGCATGGTCCATATCACTATATACAGAAGATGTATAACTTATACCAGCTGTACATATATAATTATATACAGGAGATACCCAGGTTATACCAGCATGCTCCATATCACTATATACAAGAAGATCTATAACTTATACCAGCTGTACATATCTAATTATATACAGGAGATACCCAGGTTATACCAGCATGGTCCATATCACTATATACAAGAAGATGTATAACTTATACCAGCTGTACATATATAATTATATACAGGAGATACCCAGGTTATACAGCATGGTCCACATCACTATGTACAGAAGATATATAACTTATACCAGCTGTACATATATAATTATATACAGGAGATACCCAGGTTATACCAGCATGCTCCATATCACTATATACAGAAGATGTATAACTTATACCAGCTGTACATATATAATTATATACAGGAGATACCCAGGTTATACCAGCATGCTCCATATCACTATATACAAGAAGATTATAACTTATACCAGCTGTACATATATAATTATATACAGGAGATACCCAGGTTATACCAGCATGCTCCATATCACTATATACAAGAAGATGTATAACTTATACCAGCTGTACATTTATAATTATATACAGGAGATACCCAGGTTATACCAGCTGTACATATATAATTATATACAGGAGATACCCAGGTTATACCAGCTGTACATATATAATTATATACAGGAGATACCCAGGTTATACCAGCATGCTCCATATCACTATATACAAGAAGATGTATAACTTATACCAGCTGTACATATATAATTATATACAGGAGATACCCAGGTTATACCAGCATGCTCCATATCACTATATACAGAAGATGTATAACTTATACCAGCTGTACATATATAATTATATACAGGAGATACCCAGGTTATACCAGCATGCTCCATATCACTATATACAGAAGATGTATAACTTATACCAGCTGTACATATATAAATTATATACAGGAGATACCCAGGTTATACCAGCATGCTCCATATCACTATATACAAGAAGATGTATAACTTATACCAGCTGTACATATATAATTATATACAGGAGATACCCAGGTTATACCAGCATGCTCCATATCACTATATACAAGAAGATGTATAACTTATACCAGCTGTACATATATAATTATATACAGGAGATACCCAGGTTATACCAGCATGCTCCATATCACTGTATATAAGAAGATGTATAACTTATACCAGCTGTACATATATAATTATATACAGGAGATACCCAGGTTATACCAGCATGCTCCATATCACTATATACAAGAAGATGTATAACTTATACCAGCTGTACATATATCATTATATACAGGAGATACCCAGGTTATACCAGCATGCTCCATATCACTATATACAGAAGATGTATAACTTATACCAGCTGTACATATATAATTATATACAGGAGATACCCAGGTTATACCAGCATGCTCCATATCACTATATACAAGAAGATGTATAACTTATACCAGCTGTACATATATAATTATATACAGGAGATACCCAGGTTATACCAGCATGCTCCATATCACTATATACACAAGAAGATGTATAACTTATACCAGCTGTACATATATAATTATATACAGGAGATACCCAGGTTATACCAGCATGCTCCATATCACTATATACAGAAGATGTATAACTTATACCAGCTGTACATATATAATTATATACAGGAGATACCCAGGTTATACCAGCATGTCCATATCACTATATACAGAAGATGTATAACTTATACCAGCTGTACATATATAATTATATACAGGAGATACCCAGGTTATACCAGCATGCTCCATATATCACTATATACACAGAAGATGTATAACTTATACCAGCTGTACATATATAATTATATACAGGAGATACCCAGGTTATACCAGCATGCTCCATATCACTATATACAGAAGATGTATAACTTATACCAGCTGTACATATATAATTATATACAGGAGATACCCAGGTTATACCAGCATGCTCCATATCACTATATACAAGAAGATGTATAACTTATACCAGCTGTACATATATAATTATATACAGGGAGATACCCAGGTTTTACCAGGCATGCTCCATATCACTATATACAAGAAGATGTATAACTTATACCAGCTGGTACATATATCATATATACAGGAGACCAGTTACCCAGGTTATAACCAGCATGCTCCATATCACTTATATACAGAAGATGTATAACTTATACCAGCTGTACATATATAATTATATACAGGAGATACCCAGGTTATACCAGCATGCTCCTATCACTATATACAAGAAGATGTATAACTTATACCAGCTGTACATATATAAATTATATACAGGAGATACCCAGTTATACCAGCATGCCTCCATATCACTATATACAAGAAGATGTATAACTTATACCAGCTGTACATATATAATTATATACAGGAGATACCCAGGTTATACCAGCATGCTCCATATTCACTATATACAAGAAGATGATAACTTATACAGCTGTACATAATAATTATATACAGGAGATACCCAGGTTATACCAGCATGCTCCATATCACTATATACAGAAGATGTATAACTTATACCAGCTGGTACATATATAATTATATAAAGGAGATACCCAGGTTATACCCAGCATGCTCCATATCACTATATACAGAAGATGTATAACTTATACCAGCTGTACATATATAATTATATACAGGAGATACCCAGGTTATACCAGCATGCTCCATATCACTATATACAAGAAGATGTATAACTTATACCAGCTGTACATATATAATTATATACAGGAGATACCCAGGTTATACCAGCATGCTCCATATCACTATATACAAGATAACTTATACCAGCTGTAGGAGATACCCAGTATACATATGTATACATATATTTATATACAGGAATACCCAGGTTATACCAGCATGCTCCATATCACTATATACAAAAGATGTATATACTTATACCAGCTGTACATATATAATTTCCTGTGTAATGAATCTTTATGAGTCCCCCGTCCCCTTGTCTGGGACTATAACGAGGAGAGTCAGTGTGTGATATGATCTTCCCATCCTTTGCTCTAATTACATTTGCCTCCTGCCGGCTGTGAAGCCGTCACATCTTTGTCCAAAACATCTGTACGCTTCGCTCACTTGTATCCAAATCACTGCCATTCACATGCAGAGCAGACGCGCTCCGTGCACAGAATAACCCAGCGCGCTCCACGACATTCTGCAGGATCAGATCCCGACCTGCTGGTCCATGGCACAGAGTGCGGGCACGACGCCAGAGAGCGGCACACAAGCCACAGAGGTCTTATAATGGGGCCCCCTCCTGCCTGGGCTTCAAAGCTGAAGATCGTTCTCCAGCTGCTCGGTGGCGTTGTCCTGCGCTGGGCTCAAGTGATGCGGCTCGAGCTGGCGAAGCGACAGATGTTGATAGCTCAATAGCGGTGGGACATATAGCGGGAGGGGAGTCGGGGGCATCTGAATTGGGTTATAAAGTGACTGTGAGGACGCTGCCGCAACATACAAACCGTATTATCCTGTATTATTAATCCAAATATCTCCAGAATTCTCCATTGATTCAGTTCTTAACACATCTTCATAGTGGTCCCTGTACATAGAGAAACTCTATCTGCCGGCAGTCACCACTAGGGGGAGCGCAGGAGTTTACTGTGCATACATTAAGGTCTTTAATATGCGGTATGACCCTTCTGGCAACAGCAGTTGTATAACACATGACCACGAAAGACACTGATTGGCTGCTTCAGTCACATGGTACAAACTTATAAACAAAGCCCAATGGAATACCAAAGAGCTGCACTTACTATTCTGCTGGTGCAGTCACTGTGTACATACATTACTTATCCTGTACTGATCCTGAGTTATATCCTGTATTATACTCCAGAGCTGCACTCACTATTCTGCTGGTGCAGTCACTGTGTACATACATTACTTATCCTGTACTGATCCTGAGTTACATCCTATATTATACTCCAGAGCTGCACTCACTATTCTGCTGGTGCAGTCACTGTGTACATACATTACTTATCCTGTACTGATCCTGAGTTACATCCTGTATTATACTCCAGAGCTGCACTCGCTATTCTGCTGGTGCAGTCACTGTGTACATACATTACATTACTTATCCTGTACTGATCCTGAGTTACATCCTGTATTATACTCCAGAGCTGCACTCACTATTCTGCTGGTGCAGTCACTGATGTACATACATTACTTATCCTGCTACTGATCCTGAGTTACATCCTGTATTATACTCCAGAGCTGCACTCACTATTCTGCTGGTGCAGTCACTGTGTACATACATTACTTATCCTGTACTGATCCTGAGTTACATCCTGTATTATACTCCAGAGCTGCACTCACTATTCTGCTGGTACCAGTCACTGCGTACATACAATTACTTATCCTGCACTGATCCTGAGTTAACATCCTGTATTATACTCCAGAGCTGCACTCGCTATTCTGCTGGTGCAGTCACTGTGTACATACATTACATTACTTATCCTGTACTGATCCTGAGTTACAATCCTGTATTATACTCCAGAGCTGCACTCACTATTCTGCTGGTGCAGTCACTGTGTACATACATTACTTATCCTGTACTGATCCTGAGTTACATCCTGTATTATACTCCAGAGCTGCACTCACTATTCTGCTGGTGCAGTCACTGTGTACATACATTACTTATCCTGTACTGATCCTGAGTTACATCCTGTATTATACTCCAGAGCTGCACTCACTATTCTGCTGGTGAGTCACTGTGTACATACATTACTTATCCTGTACTGATCCTGAGTTACATCCTATATTATACTCCAGAGCTGCACTCACTATTCTGCTGGTGCAGTCACTGTGTACATACATTACTTATCCTGTACTGATCCTGAGTTACATCCTGTATTATACTCCAGAGCTGCACTCACTATTCTGCTGGTGCAGTCACTGTGTACATACATTACTTATCCTGTACTGATCCTGAGTTACATCCTGTATTATACTCCAGAGCTGCACTCACTATTCTGCTGGTGTAGTCACTGTGTCCATTCATTACTTATCCTGTGCTGATCCTGAGTTACATCCTGTATCCTCCAGAGCTGCACTCACTATTCTGCCTCATATTTTACTAATTCTAATGTACATCACGTAGTATAATCCAGAGCTGTACTCTCTATGCTTCTGTTTGCTTTTGGAAAAAGTCAGTAAGTTGGTTGAAAGTCATACCCCGCCTAACAGCTTACCTGAGTTCCTATAATGCATTACCTATTGACATACAATTTAAATCTTAATACAATGCAGAGCAGATATTTGCCAATCTTGTGCTGATCTTGAATTACATCATGTCTTCGTCTCTTGTCCCATCAAGAGCTGTATTCATAATGCTTCTAGTATTCTGTTACACAGGTGCAGGTGCAGATTATTGTGCATGCTTAGTGAGATGGAGCAAAGCCTTTGGGATGTATGACTGTCCCTGTAGTGCAGATCAGCTGCAAATCCATTCAATGCTGGTTCTGGTAGATAGATATGAGATAGATAGACATGAGATAGATAGATAGATAGATAGATAGATAGATAGATAGATAGATAGATAGATAGATAGATAGATAAATAGATAGATAGATAGATAGATAATAGATACTGTAGATAGATATTAGAAGCACAGTATGAGTTTCTCTAGGCTGTTCCGGCATTATCCCGTGTATATGATATTGCGCTGACCTCCCATGTGATCTCTGGATATTAGATTCTCGTGTAATATTTGCGGTGTATAACCCGGGGGACGCTCCACACACTCAGTGTTTGCCGTAGAATTTACTGAAAATTGCATGTGATGTAAAAAAAACAAATCAGGTCCTTTCCAAGCAAACGACAGCTTGACTCCATCTCATGAGGATCTACCTCCAGTATCATGGGGATCTACCTCCAGTATCATGGGGATCTACCTCCAGTATAATGGGCATCTACCTCCAGTATAATGGGCATCTACCTCCAGTATCATTGTGATCTACCTCCAGTATCATGGGGATCTACCTCCAGTATAATGGGCATCTACCTCCAGTATCATGGGGATCTACCTCCAGTATAATGGGGATCTACCTCCAGTATAATGGGCATCTACCTCCAGTATAATGAGCATCTACCTCCAGTATCATGGTGATCTACCTCCAGTATCATGGGGATCTACCTCCAGTATCATGGGCATCTACCTCCAGTATAATGGTGATCTACCTCCAGTATCATGGGGATCTACCTCCAGTATCATGAGGATCTACTTCCAGTATCATGAGGATCTACCTCTAGTATCATGGGCATCTGCCTCCAGTATCATGGGGATCCACCTCCAGTATCATGGGCATCTACCTCTAGTATTATAGGCATGTACCTCTAGTATCATAGAGATCTACCTCCAGTATCATGGAGATCTACCTCCAGTATCATGGGCATCTACCTCCAGTGTCATAGGGAAATCTACCTCCAGTATCATGGGGATCTCACTCCAGTATCATGGTCATCTACCTCCAGTATCATAGTCATCTACCTCCAGTATCATGGGGATCTACCTCCAGTATCATGGTCATCTACCTCCAGTATCATAGGCATCTACCTCCAGTATCATGGGGATCTACCTCCAGTATCATGGGCATCTACCTCTAGTATTATAGAAATGTACCTCTAGTATCATGGAGATCTACCTCCAGTATCATGGGCATCTACCTCCAGTGTCATGGGAATCTACCTTCAGTATCGTGGGGATCTACCTCCAGTATCATGGGGAACTCCCTCCAGTATCATGGTCATCTACCTCCAGTATCTTGGGCATCTATCTCTAGTATCATGGTCATCTACCTCCAGTATTATGGGTATCTACCTCCAGTATTACAGGGATCTACCTCCTGTATCATGGGGATCTACCTCTACTATTATGGGCATCTACGTCTAGTATCATGGGGATCTCCCTTAAGTATCATGGGGATCTACATCCAGTATCATGGTCATCTACCTCCAGTATCATGGGGATCTCCCTTCAGTATCATGGGGATCTACCTCCAGTATCATTGGCATCTACCTTCAGTATCATGGTCATCTACCTCCAGTATCATGGTCATCTACCTCCAGTATCATGGTCATCTACCTCCAGTATCATGGTCATCTACCTCCAGTATCATGGTCATCTACCTCCAGTATCATGGTCATCTACCTCTTGTATCATGGGGATCTTCCTCCAGTATCATGGGGATCTACCTCCAGTATCATGGGATCCACCTCCACTATCATGGGCATCAATCTCTAATATCATGGTCATCTACCTCGTGTCATGGGGATCTACCTCCAGTATCGTGGGGATCTACCAACAGTATTGTGGGGATTCACCTTTATTATCATGGGGATCTACCTCCAGTATCTTTAAGGCAGCTTCCTATTCTCTGATGGACGTCTTCCTGCACACAGGGGAGAGGGCCCCCTGAATCTATGGCGAGATGCCGCCCAGACCACACCTTCTGTCTCAAGACTGTGCTGCCACATTTCTGGGGGGTGTGCCCCTTGCATTGTAAGCCTTAGACTGGTCGGGCGGTGACTCTCACTTCTTCCATTCGCAGCAGCTCCCCACCCCCCCCCCCAATCGTTCATTCAGCAGTTTCCTGATCTCAGCTCAGAAAATCAATAACCAATTTTAAGTAGTGAAAGGAGAGGAAATAAAAACAAGACGCCGCTCGTGTCTCCAGATGGATGAATTCAGGGACTTGAATGTGATGTGACTCCTCTTCGTTCCCTCACAACAACGTCTGTGATTATATCCTGTACGGGAGTTGGGCCTGATCTACTGCCGAGAGAGGATGATGAGGGTTATACACACAGATGCTGCTGGAGACTGAAAAAATCTGTTGGAATCTATGTGCTATGTACGGTATATAGAGGGCGGCCATATTGGATACATTCACCTCCTTCCCGTATTTCCAGTATACACAGTGCAGCAGGTTAGGTACACTTTGTGGCAGGTGAAATGAATGAGGGTCAATTGGCCCCTCCCCCAAGAGGATGGTGAGCGACAGGGGGAGCTGCATACACAACCCTGTCCCTGTGCGTGGTATTCAGTGTCAGCATCCTGCCTAATCCAGCCTCCAACACAATAACATACGGTAGCTGTCACTGACTCACCTATCATCTAATGATAATGAGATAACTCTGCTGACTCTGTTCTAGTCTACAATGCAAAGCCTGCAAGAAACAGAAAGCAGCAGCCTAATGTGTGCGCCAGGATCGAGTGTAAAAAAGTGCAATATTTCAAGATATCTTTTTGTCAGTTGTATTTTCACATATGGGGATACCATTATAGCAGGTATATTTTTGTATATAGGAGCAGTATTATAGTAGTTATATTCTTGTACATAGGAGCAGTATTATAGTAGTTATATTCTTGTACATCAGAGCAGTATTATAGTAGTTATATTCTTGTACATAGGAGGCAGTATTATAGCAGTTACATTCTTGTACATAGGAGCAGTATTATAGTAGTTATATTCTTGTACATAGGAGCAGTATTATAGTAGTTATATTCTTGTACATAGGAGCAGTATGTATTAGTAGTTATATAGTCTTGTACATAGGAGGCAGTATTATAGTAGTATATCTGGTTTATTAGTATTATAGTATATATATTCTTGCTATTATCTATAGATGTAGTTATATTCAATAGTATTATAGTATTAATTTTTGTTGTATGCAGTAAAAGCAGTAGCGGAGCAGTATTTAGTAGTTATATTTTTATACATAGTGAGTAACTATAGGAGCAGTAGTTATATTCTTCTTTGCTACATAGGAGCATTATAGTAGCATATTTGTACTTATGTACTATAGCATATGAAATTACCTCAGGAAGGCTATACAAAAAAAGTAAGATTCAGTACTACAGTTCAGTTAAGCAGTATATGCTGAGGATACAAATTATTTATAAGTAGTTAATATACTTGAAATAGGATGGGGTACAGTATTAATAAATATTAAGAGTTATATTCTTGTACATAGGAGCATTTATAGTAGTTATATTCTGTACATAGGAGCAGTATTATAGTAGTTATATCTTTAATAGGAGCAGTATTATAGTAGTTATATTCTTGACATAGGAGCAGTATTATAGTAGTTATATTCTTGTACATAGAGCAGTATTATAGTAGTTATATTCTTGTACATTAGGAGGCAGTATTTATAGTAGTATATATCTTGTACATAGGAGCAGTATTATAGTAGTTATATTCTTGTACATAGCAGTAGCGTAGTATATTTGTATAGGAGCAGTATTATAGTTATATTCTTGTACATAGAGAGTCAGTATATAGTAGTTATTCTTCTTACATAGAGAGCAGTATATAGTATATATATAGGAGCTTTTGGTATTATAGGAGCAGTAGTATTATATATATCTTATTTTCTGTACATAGGGGCAGTATTTATAGTAGTTATTATTATTGTACATAGTATTTTATAGTTATATTTCTTGTACATAGAGCAATATTATAGTAGTTACATTCTTGTACATAGGAGCAGTATTATAGTAGTTATATTTCTTGTTATTATAGGGGTTATATAGTAGTTATATTCTTGTTACATAGGAGCAGTATATAGTAGTATATTCTTGTACATAGGAGCAGTATTATAGTAGTTATATTTTCTTGTACATAGGAGGCAGTATTATAGTAGTTATATTCTTGTACATAGAGCAGTATTAGTAGTTATGTTATATTTCTTGTACATAGGAGCAGTATTATAGTAGTTTATATCTTGTAACATAGGAGCAGTATTATAGTAGTTATATTTTTTACAGGCAGTATTATAGTAGTTATATTCTTGTACATAGGAGCAGTATTTATAGTAGTTATATTCTTGTACATAGGAGCAGTATTATAGTAGTTATATTCTTGTACATAGGAGCAGTATTATAGTAGTTATATTCTTGTTACATAGGGCAGTATTATTCCTTGTACATAGGAGCAGTATTATAGTAGTTATATTCTTGTACATAGGAGCAGTATTATAGTAGTTATATTCTTGTACATAGGAGGCAGTATTATAGTAGTTATATTCTTGTACATAGGAGCAGTATTATAGTAGTTATATTCTTGTACATAGGAGCAGTATTATAGTAGTTATATTCTTGTACATAGGAGCAGTATTATAGTAGTTATATTTTACATAGCAGTATTACAGTATATCTTGTACATAGGAGCAGTATTATAGTAGTTATATTCTTGTACATAGGAGCAGTATTATAGTAGTTATATTCTTTACAAGTTATTAGTTATATTCTTGTACATAGGAGCAGTATTATAGCAGTTATGTTCTTGTACATAGAAGCAGTATTATAGTAGTTATATTCTTGTACATAGGAGGCAGTATTATAGTAGTTATATTCTTGTATATAGGAGCAGTATTATAGTAGCTATATTCTTGTACATAGGAGCAGTATTATAGTAGTTATATTCTTGTACATACAGACATCCATTATTATCTTCTTATTCATCACTATTTTTCTGATTCCTTTCAGGACTGATTATCCATGAAGGACCTTCAGTTTATCGGATATTTAAACGGTGGCAAGCGGTGAACCAACAATGGAAAGTTCTCAACTACGACAAGTCTAAAGATTTGGAGGATCAGAAATTAGGATCGAGCCAACGTACTATCCAGCGCACTTTAACCCAGACTAATAACTCCACCACTACCACTGCTGGCACAGCAAATAATTCCACACCCGGGGACAGTGGTGGACACGAAGCTACCATGTCTGACCATCACTGTGCTTACACTTTTTTTCACATCCTCAGCCATCTCAGACCACACGAACAGAGGAGCCAAACTAGTACTAACAGAGAGTTCGTCATGAGAGTGACCACTGTCTGAGGTTACCCGAAGGCCTTATCTGGGAGATGTGTGCCTTGTCTTGAAAATCAATGCCTCAGCTAAACCTTCTCGAGGGCAGGAGGTGTCAAAGAGGTCATGGAGGCTAATGTGCTGGTCCATCCTGGTCCACGGTTTAGCCTAATGTGCAATATGGCCTGTAACCTGATTAAAGACGTAGTAGCATGACTATCGCACCCACCTGGAGGATCTTGCAGTCACCCAATGCACATGGGGAGAGTAAGAAATTCCCTGATGCAATGTCCACCATTTATCAGTTTCCGTATGCAGGCTGAGAGTCTCCACTTTTACAAGTCTCAGCAGAAATGCCGCATAAGCACAAAGGTGTATTCTGTTATGTGTTTTTATAAAATAGACTCTAAGCTCCAGCTTTTATTAAGGAGATTCTGTCTATTTTAATGGGATTACCCTCCTTGAGGTTTCTTATGATTGCAGCTCAGAATCAATGTGCAGCAGGTAAAGCCTGTACATTTATGTGTTAGTATCTTTTTTTTCAGGAATGCATATAAGGAATCTATCTGGATTCTTGCTCTCACTTTCTTCAACTTGGCAGACAGAGCTGAAAACCCTTTTCACCACAATTGTTCCTAGAGTTAAAAAAAAAATTTTTAAATGATTTTTATTTCCAGTAGAGCTGATTTGCCTACAAACTGATGTAAAGGCAATTTTTTTTATACCCAAGTTACTGCCCTATCTAGCACAACTGATTTTTCCACAGTTTAGTGGAATTGTCTTTACAACTACAAGAACTGGTGTTTTAGTCACTTATCCTGATTTCCCCGCATCGCGTCTCAGAATCAGGCGGCAGCAAGTAAAGCCTCTACAGTTCAGTAATTCACACAGAGTATTTTTCACCAAAACACTTAAAGGTTTCCTCGTTCTTCCTATCATTAGATTCTTGATCAATAGAGGAGATAATTCTTTAATCCATTTCTATTACTCTTACAAATTACTCTCTATCTAGCACAATTGATTTTTCTAGTCACATGTAAAGGCGGAATAATCCAATTCCTTATTACAATGGCAGGAATTTGGTCGTTTTATCCTCGGCTCTTAATCACCAAAATGTCATTAATTACCTTTGTTTCTACCATAGGATCCTTATCAGAAGCGACCATTGTCCCCCTATGGCCCAGTAATATAGCAAATTACTTTCTGCTGAGTGCAGTGTGATCCTTCACGTTGTAAGAGTAGAAGATACAGCATTGTCCTTACATTGACCAAAATAGGTGATTTTATCTACTTGTCCCCAGAATTTATACTAGCCGATACTCAGTGTCAAGATGCAGCAGGTAAAGCCTGAACAATATTGTATTAGAACCAGAATTCCTCCGACAGTTGTGATTGATTTCTTCCTGGTTTTGAATTTACTATCTCGATTGTTACAAATGAAACATAGTTTCCTTTTACTCCATTGTTATTGTAACAAATAACTTCCTCTACCTGACACAATTGATTTCCCCACAATCTGGTGATTACTCAGAAGGTATCTCAGAACAGGTGCTGTGATTCTTTTCCTGCTGTGGTGTGAGGCGTCCATATTCTGGGGTGACCACCACAATTGCTGGAGCACAAAACCAACAAAGTTATTAATGCTAAGTCTTAATGGAGACTCCAATCAATGAAGTCATTTTCTGGAAAGATAAGAAGTCTGAGGACAAACCTTAAAGGACCAAGTCCTGTGCACAACGCAGAGCACAACCCATTTCAATGTCATATAGCACAAGTGGGGGGTGGGGGTTAAATTATTGCAATATATCCATGAAATCAAAACCAACAATTACTGGACCCAGCTATCTATTGGACCATGTGAGTGGGTGAATTAGCAGATGGGAGTAGTCACCGAGCGGATTAGTTCACTGACACAGTAACGCTGTAAATTTGAGGGATGCTCCACAAATCTATTACGGAAGGAGCAGAGCTGAGTTTGTCATGTAGATATCCCATTTTTTTTATATTAAAGCCCATTCTACTGAATGGCAAACTCAGCTCTGCTGCATCTGCTGTATAAGCCTTCATTATGTGGACGGACGGCACTGCATTCTCTGCCTCGTTAGACGTGGAAGGCCTAAGCTAATCAGGAGATTTTTAGTAGAGCGATACAAAAAAATGGAATATGGAATTTCGTCAATCTGCATTAAAAAAAAAATTGATCAGTTGCTATGGCAATAAAAAAGGAAAAATAGATCCACTGTTACCAAATGTGACACGGCTCATAGTTCCTTTACTTTTTTCATTGACTTAATTTAAAGGTTACTGCGCCAAATTCACAGAAGTTTGCAGAAGTTTGCAGACATTTTATATAGTTGGCATACAAATTTGACCAAATCCTCCAAAAAACGGAGACGAGGAACGCCATGAGTTTGGCGCAAGTGCGTCTACGCTTTTCGGTTCCATGTAGTTCAGCCTGCCTACTAAGAAATCACTTGGTGTAGTTTGGGCCAAAAGTGCAAAACATAAAAATGTTTCATCGTTTACGGATGGAAATTCCGATCCGCGTCCTTATATTTTCTTCCGTTGGCAGCAGGTTGAACATTTTGTGCTTTTACCATCACATTAAAATCTGTGACGACAATGCAAGGAATCTGTCACAGGTCTGGGACGTTCGCGCTCGTGGAAGCTGTAATTCTGGAAAAAATGAATTTTGCCATAAAGAAATATAAACTGGAGAGTAAAACAGCGACCAGTCTCCTTTAAGAGTGAAGTGTTTGTGTCTTCTTGGGTGATGGGTGGAGATTAGAGATGAGCGAACGTGCTCGTTACGAGCACTGTAGCGCTCGGCACCCCTGCGACCAAATGCCCGCAGGCATTGCGGATCCGTCCTCAGCTGCATGTAAGTCAATGGGGACGGATCGGTTTGGTATGACACTCATACCAAACGGATCCGTCCCCATTGACTTACATGCAGCTGAGGACGGATCCGCAATGCCTGCGGGCATTTGGTCGCAGGGGAGCCGAGCGCTACAGTGCTCGTAACGAGCACGTTCGCTCATCTCTAGTGGAGATTCTTCTAGAAAGAGTCTATTGGACTGATGAGTCAGTATGTTCTGGACAGAGTATGTTCTAGAGCTGGGGTCTTCAACTTTGGGTTCTCCATCTCTTAGAAAACTACAACTCCCAGCATGATTTTGCAGCCTGTTACTCTTTCACTGTTTGGAGACTGCAGCTCTAGAGTGTCTTCTAGACTGAATAGTTCATGTTTTATGGAATAAGCACCTTCTAGAGTAGTGGTCTCCAACCCTGTGGCTCTCCAGCTGTTGTAAAACTGCAACTCCTCATTCTATCAAGGAATGCTGGGAGTAGTAGTTTCACAAAGGCTAGAGAGCTACAGTTTACAGACAACTATTCTAGAAGGATGAGCAAAGGCCTTCCAGATACAGTATCTTCTAAAATGATGCATCTTCTGGACTATTATAGGTTTAAGCATGCATTGTCTACAGAACCTTCTAAGACACAGGGTCTGAATGTCTCCACACATGCATCTTCAGGAATAGGGACAACTTTCTAGAGGAACTGGTAGTGAAGCTGTTCTGAAACTACAACTCCCACAATCCTCCTTTCAGTTGGAGTTACAACAGCCGAGTAAGTTTGCATGCTGGGAGTAGTAGTTTCACAGCAGCTAGAGTGCTGAAGGTTGCTGATCCCTGTTCTAGAGGATTCCTTTTGATGTCATTACATTCTGGATATGTTAATAACTTTTACATATTGAATGCTTTCTTGAGTGACGACCTTCTAAAGGAATGAATGTCTTCTGAAGTATGTACTTTCTAGAGAAAGGTTAGTCAATGTCTTAGTTGAAGAGTAGATAACTTGATTTGCCTTCTAGATGGTTTCTGGAGTGACAACTTAAAGAAGAACTCTTTTAAAAAAAAATCTATTCTATGTCCTGCTAGAAATGTACATGATGTAATCTGTAGTGAATGTCATTTTCTTACCAGTGTCTGTATTTGTGAGTTATATCTCCCTGATGTTTCTCATCTGTGTCATGTGACCAGCAATCAGACTCACCAGATAACACAGCATCTTATGTGTGGACAGGAAGTCTATTTCTCTATGTATTCCTATGGGAGCCTCACTCTCAGTCTCATAGGAATGAATAGAGAAGTAACTGGCTTCCTGTCCTGGGTCAGTTGGAGGTCAGGGAGTTGGTCACATGACCCAGCTACAATAAGAAGAGAGTGGATAGCTCACAGATACAGTCTCTGATAAGAAGATGACATTCACTACAGATTAATTTTTACATAACATGTTTTGCAGGAGTTCTTCTTTAAGAAGTCATTTCATAAAAAACCACTTTGATGTGTCCTGTCTACTAAAGTGAGTTCTTCTGGATGGTGCTCATAGTGTTGTAGGTTGATGAGTGAGGAGTCTTACATCCTTTATGTTCTTCCTCTTCATATTTTCGAGGAGGACATTTCTATTGGGAGTAATTATTAGAGTATATATTTGGTTTCTGCGGAACTGTGTTTGGGGATGGATGAAGATCTGAGGTGACTACGTATAATACTGAGTGGTCACCAATGATTGTCTTCTTCAGTAAGTACATTCAAGAGACATTAACCAGATTATCTCTTTTAGTGAAAACCTTTGTGAATGTTTTCTGGAGTAAGCGTGTATACTGTAGATGTATATACTGGGTATCTTCGTACATAGGTCCTGTTACAGTGTGGCAGCTCGATGAGTCTGTGCTTTCAGGAGTATTTTAAAGAGGGATACTGATTTTAGTATCTTTTAGAGGGACTTTCTTCTAGAGGGAAGATCATGTGTCTTCTGGAGAATCTGTTAGGGACATAAATATTTGTGTAAGGAACTAGAAATCTGGGATTAAAGCCCATCAGATGACCCAGAAATCAGATCCTTTCTTCTAGATAGATCAATGTCTTCAATACGATTTGGAGAGACTATGACTTCGGAGTCTGATTCAGGGAGCATTTTCTAGACTGGTCAGTTTTCTGAAGTATCTGAATCTATTATAAAGACATGATTGACTCCAAGATAAAGAGATTCAATATCTCAGGGAATGATGGCACTGGTGAGACCTTCGTGTGATCCCTGAGGGTTGTCTTCAGTGTATATGTCTTGGAGTAATCGTTGGATGTTTTGAGTGATTTGTGAATATATTCTAGAGAGGTAAGCGTATAAACACCGAGGTCTAAATGTATCTGAGAGCAATGAGTGACCTGAGTGAACGTCGTCCGGGGAGATGAGTGAAGGTATTTTAGAGATATGTGTGTCTTCTAGAGCAATGAGTGAATACACTGAGGACTGAAAGTCTTGAGAAATGACAGAGAGAATGACATGAGAAAATGTCAAAATGTCTTTCACAGTGAATATGCTCTAGACTGATTAGTGAATGTATTCCAGGGCCATGAGTGAATGCACTGAGAAGTCTATAAGAAATCTTCTACAGCCAAGAATGAACAGCTTCTAGAACAATCTAGAGGATTAGGTGAATGCCTTTAGATGTTCTTCAGAAAATAACTGGTAAGCTTCAAATCAACGTTTCTCTTTCTGAATGCTTCTAGAATCAGGCCTGCTCTGGAAGTCCCAGGGAGAACTTGCTTGGAGCCAAGTTGATGTCAACAGGCAAAGTCAATTGAGAGGGGTGCTGAGCCTCCAAATCTGCTCTTTATTGAGTTGTTTGGTGGGAATACCTATCCTAGGGTATCATGGTCCTATCCCACTCTACAGGGCTCATGTAACATAGTGACATAGTTTATAAGGCCGAAAAAAGCCCTCTGTCCATCCAGTTCTTCCTGTTATCCTGCAAGTTGTTCCAGAGGAAGGCAAAAAAACCCTGTGAGGTAGAAGCCAATATTCCTCACTTTAGGGGAAAAAAATTCCTTCCCGACTCCAATCAGACATCAGAATAACTCCCTGGATCAACGACCCCTCTCTAGTAACTATAACCTGTAATATTATTACCCTCCAGAAATACATCCAGGCCCCTCCTGATCTCTTATAGTGAACTTACCATCATCACCTCCTCAGGGAGAGAGTTCCATAGTCTCACTGCTCTTACCGTAAAGAGTCCATAGTCTCACTGCTCTTACCGTAAAGAATCCATAGTCTCACTGCTCTTACCGTAAAGAGTCCATAGTCTCACTGCTCTTCCCGTAAAGAGTTCCATAGTCTCACTGCTCTTACCATAAAGAGTCCATAGTCTCACTGCTCTTACCGTAAAGAGTCCATAGTCTCACTGCTCTTACCATAAAGAGTCCATAGTCTCACTGCTCTTCCCGTAAAGAGTTCCATAGTCTCACTGCTCTTACCATAAAGAGTCCATAGTCTCACTGCTCTTACCATAAAGAGTCCATAGTCTCACTGCTCTTACCGTAAAGAGTCCATAGTCTCACTGCTCTTACCATAAAGAGTCCATAGTCTCACTGCTCTTACCGTAAAGAGTCCATAGTCTCACTGATCTTACCATAAAGAGTTCCATAGTCTCACTGCTCTTACCATAAAGAGTCCATAGTCTCACTGCTCTTACCGTAAAGAATCCATAGTCTCACTGCTCTTACCGTAAAGAGTCCATAGTCTCACTGCTCTTACCGTAAAGAGTCCATAGTCTCACTGCTCTTACCGTAAGGAGTCCATAGTCTCACTGCTCTTAACGTAAAGAGTCCATAGTCTCACTGCTCTTACAGTAAAGAATCCATAGTCTCACTGCTCTTACAGTAAAGAATCCATAGTCTCACTGCTCTTACAGTAAAGAATCCATAGTCTCACTGCTCTTACAGTAAAGAGTTCATAGTCTCACTGCTCTTACCGTAAAGAGTTCCATAGTCTCACTGCTCTTACCATAAAGAGTCCATAGTCTCACTGCTCTTACCGTAAAGAGTCCATAGTCTCACTGCTCTTACCGTAAAGAGTCCATAGTCTCACTGCTCTTCCACCAGTTAAAGAAGTTCCATAGTCTCACTGCTCTTACCATAAAGAGTCCATAGTCTCACTGCTCTTACCATAAAGAGTCCATAGTCTCATTGCTCTTACCGTAAAGAGTCCATAGTCTCCACTGCTCTTACCAATAAAGAGTCCATAGTCTCACTGCTCTTACCGTAAAGAGTCCATAGTCTCACTGATCTTACCATAAAGAGTCCATAGTCTCACTGCTCTTACCAAAAGAGTCCATAGTCTCACTGCTCTTACCGTAAGAATCCATAGTCTCACTGCTCTTACCGTAAAGAGTCCATAGTCTCACTGCTCTTACCGTAAGGAGTCTCATAGTCTCACTGCTCTTACCGTAAAGAGTCCATAGTCTCACTGCTCTTACAGTAAAGAGTCCATAGTCTCACTGCTCTTAACCGTAAAGAATCCTCTTCTATGTTTGTGTACAAACCTTCTTTCCTCCAGACGCAGAGGATGTCCCCATCGTCACAGTCCAGCTCCTGGGGATAAATAGATGATGGGAGAGATCTCTGTACTGACCCCTGATATATTTATACATAGTTATTACATCTCCTCTCAGTCGTCCCTAATTTTGATAATCTTTCTGGGTCCTGTAGTCCACCCATTCCAGTTATTACTTTAGTTGCCCTCCTCTGAACCCTCTCCAGCTCTGCTATGTCTGCCTTGTTCACAGGAGCCCAGAACTGTACACAGTACTCCATGTGTGGTCTGACTAGTGATGTGTAAAGTGGCAGGACTATGTTCTCATCACGGGCATGTGTCAATCTTTATGAAGGTGCAAAGCTGTCAGAAGTTACAGGGCCTGAAACGCGTTACACTCCTGTCATCATACTGAGCTTCTACTTAACCCAAAAGCCCAAAATCTATGTTCTGTTCACTAAGTCACCAAGACTGATGCTAGGGCCTCATCCGGAATCCACTTGCCTTCTTAGCCGCCTCCTTTAAGGTGACAGATGTGACGGTATTTCCCATGTAAATGACTGAAACGTGATGTATGGATGATAATAAAGAAAAACATAACGATAGTAATAAAGAGACATCTGAGCAACCTGATTGGAAGCGTCTTCTAAGCACCAGCCGGATACAAGAACTCTGCATGACCCCGGCTGAGACGAAGGATCGGAGCCGAATGTTTCCAGTCAATGACTTATTTATAGAAGATGCTGAACATGAAAGAGAAAACGTCAAAATTTACATAAAAGACACAGGAGAATATAAAAGTGCATTTCCCCTACAGTCAGGAAATCCCACAAATGTAAACTCTGAGTCATCTTCTGTCAGATAGTTAAAAGATCTGTCTCTGGGAAAGCTGGGTGGACATCATTAGAACATCTGTCATTGTCACCAAGCATTCCAATTGCAAATCTGCCATAGGGCTCCACGAAGTCACCAGCAATTTTCTACTCCCAAAATTCTGCTGGTGCTGTCACTGTGTACATACATGACTTATCCTGTACTGATCCTGAGTTACATCCTGTATTATACTCCAGAGCTGCACTCACTATCCTGCTGGTGCAGTCACTGTGTACGTACATTACTTATCCTGTACTGATCCTGAGTTACATCCTGTATTATACTCCAGAGCTGCACTCACTATCCTGCTGGTGCAGTCACTGTGTACATACATTACTTATCCTGTACTGATCCTGAGTTACATCCTGTATTATACTCCAGAGCTGCACTCACTATTCTGCTGGTGCAGTCACTGTGTACATTCATTACTTATCCTGTACTGATCCTGAGTTATATCCTGTATTATACCTCCAGAGCTGCACTCACTGTCTGCTGGTGCAGTCACTGTGTACATACATTACATTACTTATCCTGTACTGATCCTGAGTTACATCCTGTATTATACTCCAGAGCTGCACTCACTATTCTGCTGGTGGAGTCACTGTGGTACATACATTGCTTATCCTGTACTGATCCTGAGTTACATCCTGTATTATACTCCAGAGCTGCACTCACTATTCTGCTGGTGCAGTCACTATATACATGCATTTCTTATCCTGTACTGATCCTGAGTTACATCCTGTATTATACTCCAGAGCTGCACTCACAATTCTGCTGGTGCAGTCACTGTGTACATACATTACATGACTTATCCTGTACTGATCCTCAGTTACATTCTGCATTATACTCCAGAGCTGCGCTCACTATTCTGCTGATGCAGTCACTGTGTACATACATTACTTATCCTGTACTGATCCTGAGTTACATCCTGTATTATACTCCAGAGCTGCACTCACTATTCTGCTGATGCAGTCACTGCGTACATACATTACTTATCCTGTACACAGATCACAAGATGAGATAAGCATTATAAATGATAACGGTTTCCGCATTCTCCATCCTCCGCGGTTATGAGTTCAGAGTCTTTGTGATGTACTAAATAATGATGTGACTTTTAATCCTCAGCGAGCTTTTGACTGGTGATAATAATCCGATCGCTGTGATGATAACGTTGCGCTCATTGACTGCTCGTCCGGCTCTGGCAGCTCCGACAATTATCACTTATTTTTGGAAGCTGTTATGTGGTGACACAGCAGGAAGCGCGATCACAGAAGATTTTTCATTTTTTCTGCATTTTTTGTATGTTTTTCCATCCTCCATACTGCTAGTTATTGTGAACTATAAGAGTCCTCCAATTTCACAATGCAAAATCAAAGTCTTGTAGCGGCAGAGCCAGTGACCTGTCTTCACTGAGTCTTATCACAACCTTGGAGATTACAGTTTAACATCTCGAGGCTTAGTAGGTTCTGCACAACTTCTTCTGCTCTCAGCTGGGAAGTGGATACAATTGTATCAGTATAGACAATGCTCTGTGATCTAAACATCCTGCTCTCCAGACTGATACATTGTAGCAAACTAGAGAGGTGTGTAGCTTCTGCTGCTGATGTGTTCAGCTCACAGATCATTGTCTACACCAGGGATCAGCAACCTCCGGCACTCCTCCAGCTGTTCAGAAACTACAACTCCCAGAATGCTTTATTCACTTCTGTGGGAGTTTGAAGAACAGCTGAACATGTTTGCATGCTGGGAGTTGTAGTTTCACAGCAGCGGGAGTGCCGAAGGTTGCTGATCCCTGGTCTACACTGAATACAGTTGTCTCCACTTCTCAGCTGAGAGCAGGAGGAGCTGTGCACAGGATTACGGCCTCTGAATGGAATCTGATGTGCTCTCATTCACTGACAGCAAGCAGAGATCATGAAAATGATGGGAATTTGAAAGATATTGTAGTCTTATTAGGAAGTTTCAGAAGTGATTTATACAGATATTAAACTTTATTTTATAGAAAACCGGAAATCTCCTTTATGGAGATTCCCATCTGGGTCACTGCATACAAGGCTACAGAGCATTGCCATAAAAGGGACCTGAAATGCGTGGGTTACTTTATATTAATAACATAGGAACCTTTTCAAACCCTATTAATGAACTGCAACACATATTATACTCCACTCACATCCAGAGCTGCATGTGGGATACAAATGAGACAGGAGGAGGTCAACGCTCTGTATGGCTCTGTTCACATTATAGACTGTATTCATACTGATCAGCCAATAGATCAGTATTGGAAAGAGACAAAAAAGTGTATCCCGACTGTGCACTGCAGCAGAACACAGCGGCATGGGTTCTCAGAAGAAAAGGGAGTGTTGCACAGTGCTGACAGACTTCCAATGTCAGGCAGCAGAATTGTGAATGCAGCTCTGAATGTGACTGGAGTTGCTATAGAAATGGTAAAGATGGGGGTGATCTGGTGGGTTTGAGGGGGTGGGCAACTGATTACCTAATGAGAGTTTGCATTGCAGATAAAGGTGACGCGGTGGATGGTGATGCTAATTGATAATTAGCACAGATTTTGAAAGTTACAACAATGTTAGGAAGCAACACCCCTTCCCCTGCTAGGAGCAAGGGGTTCTATGACGGGGGTAGTGTATATTGATCATAGTATAGAATGCAAACCCCCATCATCCCTCAGCTACAGCTCAGTGGATCACTGCCAGGGTAAGTGCATGGACGG